>JANHGL010001322.1:31691-55771 GCA_024611195.1 Ceyx melanurus
AGGCAATGGGTGCAAGTTGGAGCACAAGAGGTTTAGGGTCAACACAAGGAAGAACTTTTTCCCAGTGAGGGTGACAGTGCTCTGGAACAGGCTGCCCAGGGGGGTTGTGGAGTCTCCAGAATGATTGTGGAGTCTCACATCTTAAGACCTGTCTGGATCTGTTCCTGGGTGACTTGGTCTAGGTGATCCTGCTCTGGTGGGGGATTTGGACTAGATGATCTTCTGGGTCCCTTCCAACCCCTAACATTCTGTGATTCTGTGATTCTATGGTACTTCATGAAAACTGCTGCCCAGTATGTTAGATACACTTTATTCTGCAAATCAGTGCTGCTTTGCAAAAGCAAATGAAAGCACAAAAAAAGCCTTGCTGGAGACTATATGACACCAGGTTGCAAATGGTAAATATTCTTGTCACAGTTTAGGGTCAGGACTGCCCAATAGACATACGGCTGCTCTCTATTAGCTCCCCCTCCCTCCCCATAGAAAGGGAATAAGGGAGAGAGACTCAGCAATTAGAAAAGGGAACTAGAACAGCTTTAATGAAAATTTAAATAATAATAATAATTGAATATATGCATACATAAATCTACACAAAATCAGTATCAACCCCAACCCGTCATTGTCAATTATGTCACCGTCACCAGTGACACTGTGGAGCAGGAGCTGGGAGAGTCCCAGACTGGGCCCAGCAGCAGACTGGTGCTGTGTTCAGGAGCTGGCTTCTGATGCTGGATTCAAGAACATACAGATCAGAATCAGAGTCCTGATGAGAGTCCCACTGGGATACTCCGAGGAAGAAACCAGAAGGGGACCCAAGCAAAGCTGGCAAAGCAGGACAAGAGGGCAAAGAGAGGGACAAGACCCTCCTGATCCCTCAGCTTTCCACTGAATATGACGTACCAGTCCGTTTGGGGTCACCTGTCTTGGCTGCTCCTTCCTGCAGGTGCAGCCTTTCACTTTCTGCACCCCCAACAAGGCTCAGCAGTAGCCTTGGTCTGCACACCCATCCTCAGTCCTCACTCTAAACACCAGGTGTTATCACTGACAGAAGCAGCCGCTGCCTGGGAAAACAGCTGCTGGCTTCAGAAAGTGCTGTCAGTGAGAAGAACTGAGCTGGAATACAAAATCACTGAACAGAATTAGTTCTGTTCTCACTCAAACCAGGACAGTTATGCTTATATGCAAAGTGAAAAAAATACTATTTTCACCCCTCCTTTTTATTCTCAAATAGCAGTGGAAAATTTAATTGTGTTTTTAGGCAGCAACTAAGTCTGAGAGAGTGTTAATTTAAAAATATGAGAAAAACAGTGTTAGTAAATTTCATAATTGACATGTTTTACAGCCTTCACTGTGGGAGAAGTTGCATACATGTTAATAATGATGTCTTGCCAATTCCTCCTGGTGAGATTTAAGTCTAAAGAACTGTCCCTTCTTTATGGTTCCTCTTAGCATATGTGAAAAGTACCAAAATTAACATTTGTGATTTTTGAGAGCATCTTGGGTGATGGCTATTTGATGAGGAGTTTTAATTTATGGATTTCTTAAGACAGCAGAGAAAATTCTGTACTTAAATGGAGAGTATTTTTTTAGCACAAGAGCTTCCTCTGCTGGTTATATTAAATAATACCAGTTAGGTTTTTGTAGTCAGTACTGGCATTCTAATTTGTGTTCACATACACATATTCTGTTTCCATATGCTTGAATATTTGCTTTTTTTTTTTTTCCCCATCCAGTGCTTGCAAGCGCTTGAGTTCCTACATGCCAACCAGGTCATCCACAGGGACATTAAGAGTGATAATGTGCTGTTGGGAATGGATGGATCAGTTAAACTGAGTGAGTACTGAACTATTATTTAATTATTCGGTTATCCCTTTCCTGGTGAACTTTGACTTGGAAAGTGTTAAGTCAGGAGAAATGGCAGGGAAATTTGAGGAGAATTTTTATTGATGTGTAGTGGTAGAAATTCTGTATTATAAAATACATAACTTGCAGATAGCAGGTATTGAAATTCTGAGGGCTCTCAGGGCACTAAGGCTGTGAACGTGTTAGACTGGAAGGATACTGAAGCAAACCTCTTACACATGAATATGTTGGTAAATATGAAGTAACTGGCACTACAGTGAAGCAAAAATCTGAACGATTGCAAGAGAAAAGTTGCCGCTAACTGCAGTTGCTTTGTTAGTTAGTCTCTTCAGGTTGTCATGACTTGCTTTTAATATTTTGCCCTTTTCATTAGAATATCACTAACAAGAAAATTGTACATTATTAACCATTTATATTGCAGTCTAGTCTTGTGCTGTGCCTGCACTGGGTCTCCTTTTGGACTGAAAGTGTAACATACTTTCATTAATATAATCATGAAATGACAAAAGAAACTACTTGCTTTTCAGGTAATTGTTATGCATGCATGGACTTGTGTACAGTAAGTCAGTCTCTGGTGTGTGTAAACGTGTGTGACAATAAAAGTGTGAAACCCCTTGAAGAAGCTGTCAGGACTTTTGAGAGGAGTGTATTATCTGACTTCTTGGTGTATAGCAATGTGCAAGCATAAAGTGTCTAAAAGGTTAAGGAATGGTGATTTTACAGTTGAGTAGGAATTTGAAATGGTGTGAAATTCTATGTCAGCAATGTTCCTTAGTCTAGATGGTTTGCAGCTTTACAGTATTTATGAGATTAAGTGTGGAGATCATGAGCAACCTGATTTACTTACCAGCATTGTGTCTGCACTGCTTGCTTGTATAGGTTTCAGGATTTTTTTAAGAGTGTGATGTGTTTGTGCACAAAGTGTGTGGATTCGGAGGCTGAAAATAGGTCAATAGTTATAGTAGAGGATGTTGCTTAGAAGAGTTAGCTGGAGAAGGCTCGAAAATCTAAGAACCATCAAATCAAAGCAGAGTGGCAAAAGGACTCTGGGTTATCAGCCTGTGTAAAGAAATATGAGCCTCAGGAGACTGGGGGAGATGGGGAGGAAGGAGCAATAGGAGAAAACAGGAGTCAGCTGTAAAAATGTCCTATCTAAAGGGGGGAGGTTTGTAGTCAGTGTTGAGACTTTTTTTGGCCATGTGATTATAGAGCTTCTGGCAGTTACTGAGGGTGGAGGGTGGAAGATGTTGCATCATCTTTTCAACCTCTTCCCCTTTTCTGGGGGAGTCTGTCCTCTGGGAAACTGGTGACAGAAGTAAGAGATACCAGTCTGCCTGTCACCACAGCATACCTTACAAAACTACTGATTGGTGAAACTGTGTTCTGCATCTTGCCTCTTTTCTCTCCTTGCTGGTGGCATGATGCTGGAGGCCTTGTTGGTAGGTCAGGAGACATACACTGCTACTGCCTCTCTGGTGTGTTCATTGAAATAAGTTGTGCTTTGAGAGCAGTATGACACCTTAATAAAGGCCAGGAAATGCTGGCAAGGAACTCAGTGACTCTTAAGGGTTAGACTTCTTTTGTTGTTGTTTTGGTGTAGGTTTTTTGTTTGTTTGGTTGGTTTTTTTTAGTTTGGTTTGGTTTTTTGAGGCAGCATATTAACAATCAGGGTGGGAGTAGTTCTTTGTGAAGTTGTCTGAGAGGTACAACTTGGCACTTTTGTGATTGTGGCTCTTTGGTTAGCACTGCTTGGCATGACACTTCTACTACTCAGAATTTTAAATTAATTAATTTTCTCTTTCACACCCTCTCTTTCTGTCAGTGATAAAGTAATATGTGTCTCTTAAGTAAGGCTTAAGTATGTTCTTATTGATGCCTTACATGCCTGGGAAATGAGAGTGCTGCAGCTGGGTAAAGTAACATGATGGAACGTGCATGGCTGCTGCACCTAAGGCTATAGGAATAGGTGACTTCTTGTTTTCTTGATTGTGATTGTTCTTTTTTGTAGTTACCTTATGGAAAGGTTTGTTTGCCCAGGTTCCTTTTCCTGAGTGGGATAGCACTTGACTTACCCAAAGCCTTGTTTCCTTGTCTTTTGTCAGCTGTAGTACCTCTATTTGATGGCCAGATAGCTGTGTAATGTACTCAATAGCTGCACAGATAAAATCTGTTTAGCAGGGCAGCAACCATGGCTTGTAGATTTGATTTTTCTAGTTCAGGCTGTATCACATGCAGAACATTTCCTTTCTGTATTCTGCTTGATTACTTTTTTTGGCTGTTACCGGTCTAGGATTCTTGAAGAAAGGACTAGGCAAAATAGCCTTCTTTTAGAGAATAATACTTATGTCCTTTTCCAGAGGACAAAAAACATTATCTTCATTCCATGGTACTCTGCCCTGCTTAAATACTTACAGGTTTTTACCTATCTTGCACATTGGATTTTGTAATCTGGAGAATGTAAGGGATTGGGGAAGACACATCCCCCCCCAAGCTCCTGTCAAGTGTAGAAGTGTAAAATGTGTAGACCAGTAATAGAGAGGTCTTCTAGGAAGCCCACTTCCTTGGGGTGCACCAATTTAACTTCTAATAATTCTATTATCCTACAGCCGACTTTGGTTTCTGTGCTCAGATCACCCCAGAGCAGAGCAAGCGCAGCACTATGGTTGGCACTCCTTACTGGATGGCTCCTGAAGTGGTCACACGGAAAGCATACGGCCCTAAAGTGGATATCTGGTCTCTGGGCATCATGGCCATTGAGATGGTGGAAGGAGAACCACCATACCTCAACGAGAACCCCCTGAGGGTAAGAAGCACAGATGTGGCTAGAATTGTGTGCAGGCTGTATGTTGTTATGACAATGTTTTCAGTGATAGTTCATTAATAATATCTTTATTAAGGAGAAAATGAAATTTAAAAAGCAAGTGCCAGAAAATTCCTCCAAAAGGAAGACAGCTGTCTTGAACCTGCAGTCAGCCCTACTCTGTTTATTTTTCTGTTTACAAGATGAGTTATCTGCTCATAACTAAAACTCTGGACTTTGAACTTAGTCTTCTGTGATAGTTTAGGGAAAGTAAATCCATTCATTTATGAAAAATTGTGCTTGTGTCAGAATCTGTTATTTCCTTTTCCAAGGTAAGTATCTGTTGCAAAAAGATTTTAATGTTATTTTGCTATTGGCAAGAAGCAGCCATAATTTCCTATAATTGTGACATTTTTACAGTTTTTCATACCATTAGGGAGATAAGTAGGCTGAAGAGCCCTTTCTCATTTAGACCAAGGGACTGCCACTAGGCAGGTCAGTTTAGCATCTTTTGAAGATTTAGCTCGGTTATACAATATTCCTCATTTTACAGGCTTTATATTTGATAGCAACTAATGGCACACCAGAGCTGCAGAACCCTGAGAAACTCTCCCCCATATTCCGGGATTTCTTGAACAGATGTTTGGAGATGGATGTAGAGAAAAGAGGATCAGCCAAAGAATTGCTACAGGTGAGAGTCAGCTGCTTTTCACAGTCTGCAATACCAACAGCTCTCCACTAGAGTCCTCAGAAGGAGACAAAACAGAGGGTGTCAGGCTACAGTGTGGTTTTACCACAGGATTACCTTACTTGTAGCTTTTTTAAGAACTACAGTGATTGAAGATTGCAATATGTGCTCTGAAGTCTTTCTGTCAATAATCCATGCCTTCACTCTACCACTGCTAAAGCACTCAGCAACTTCTGAACTTACTGTAGTAGAGCCATTAAAGGGAGCCATTAAAATGAGAGAAGGTGTTTCAGCAGAAAACCTCTTTGTAGTGAATTATTGGAAAAGGAAAGCCCCAGGCTCTTGAAATAAGGAGGAATGATTATCAGGTTTAAGATGATCTGGATCTGGCCCTTTGGGAGCTGGGCATTGATAGCATTTGTATTGCTTTTCCTATCTCAAAAAGAAACTGTGTAGATATATGGCTTTTACTGGCTTTTAAAACTGTCTTTCTTTAATTTACTCTGTTTCTTCCTGGCAGCACCCCTTCTTGAAACTGGCCAAACCTCTGTCTAGCTTGACGCCACTGATCTTGGCAGCCAAAGAAGCAATGAAGAGTAACCGCTAACATTATTGCCACAGCCTTTGTCCCTTGGTTTTGTTTGTTCGTATTTTAAAAATCTTTATAATATATGAAATTGTTACAATTGTTGGGGGGAGGGAAGTGTTTGGGGGAGAGGGGGAAACATCTGCAAAAGGGAAGAAACTCTCATTCAGAAGACACCCAGAATAAATTGTGGTGACTCTAGTAATTCCTTTCTGGGTTCCAGAAGGAATTGGACTGAATTACTGGCCTTTCCACTCCTCCTCCCCCAACAGTCCAGAAATGCCACTTATTGTGCCCGTGGTTTTAAGAGTTTTTAACAACTTTGCTGTAACAGCTCCTATTCATTGTACCTATCTGGGTACTTTCAATACTTGAATGACAGATTCAAGCTTTCAGAGAGCAGTACTAATTTTACCTGCTGATCTCTTTCACTCTTCTCTTCCTCCCCTTTACCTGTTTACTTTTAAATTGCTCTAGTAAGCTCCCATAAGACTAGATTCACAGCAAGTGTGACAAATGTGAAGGTACATCTTGCCCCTCATTTCTTTTATGGATTAGCTGTCACTGTACTGTAGAAAGGACAACTTGGATACTTAAGAAATTGTAATGTATTGAGATGTTTTTCACTTTTTAAGATGAGTATGGAGTGAGGGGGAAGATATTCAGCTGTTTCTCATATGCCTGTGCTCTGTGGACCTTTAATCAAAGATGTGGCCTCTTTGTAGAAACTTAATGATTGGTCAACATTTGGATGTCAGTTTATGGATGTAAGTAGGGATCGGACACTTTATTTATGATCAAATGATCAGCTATAGTCAGGGCAAGCAAGAAATTCCAGCTGTCTTCCTGTCTGCTCTTTTTTTTCCCCTATTAGACTTGCTGGCCAGAATCTTAAGGGATAACGTGCTTGGTGTGGTGGGTGGTTCAAAAACATGTATTGTATCTATGCTGTGACTCAGGCTTTGGAAGTTATGCTGGTGCCTTTGACTTTTTTTTATTTACATTTCTCTTCTTTGTATCAAATACATTTTTGTATATGTTGTAATTTCTCTCCCCAAGCAAATAATGCATCAACCTATTGCAATGTCAGAGTTTAAGTGTTAGAGCTATTTTTTCCAATTTTGTATGTACTCAATTTGTACTAACGAAATCAGAAGAACAATAAGCCAATCTGAGGACACTGAAGATGCAGAATTTTTAAAATATGATTCAAACAGAGGATTACGGACGCCTGGAAATGCCAAAGCACTGTTCTGAGAAGACAAAAGCTGAGGTGGAGAACGGTGCCCTCAGACATTCATGGGGCTTGTTTGACTGGCTAGATCACAGAGGAGATGTGATGTGTTGCACCAGTCCTTTCTCACTAAAGACATTGTACCAGCTCGAATGGCTGGAGGTCAGTGTTCAATGCAAGAAAAAGTGCCTCCCTCTGAAGGACAGTGAGCAGCTTGAGCAGTTGAGTTCTTGGAGTGTTACTGGAGCAAGTAGAAGAAGAGATTGTGCCTCTGGCTGCATCGAGCACTACAGTCTGTGCTTCAGCTTCCCCAATGGTTTAACAAAGAGACAACTGTAGTAAAATGTGCCAAATAATTCTGTAAAAGAACAACCATTACTTTAGTGTGGTTTTATTATGTTCCAGTGGGGCAGGACCTGGGACAGATAGGGTATAGTTGGAGGACCTTGAATAAAGTTTTTTTTGCATACATTCACAAACATTGCTGGCAGAAGAAAGAAGTAATCTTCAGATAACTTCAGTATTTATATAGTGACAGTGATAATTACATTTTGGGGACTGGTAGCCAAGGTATGACAAAAACAACTTCCTGCTGAGAGAGGCCAGCACAGCAGAGAACAGTAGAGGCTCTTTTTTGTTGATGGAGAGGAAGCAGGGCTGGGGTCTCGCAGCATCTGCTGCTGCAACTCACTAGCTTCTAGGAATTGGTGTGGTACCAGCAAGATGCTGTGTTGTGCAGGGTGCTGCAGTATGGCAGTTCATCTTTTATGTTCAGTTCTTGTGTGGTAGTAAAAAAAATTGTGTTGAGTAAATTATGTTAACTGATTCATCACAGAAAGAAATAAATCCCTCTAACTATAAGCATAAGAATAGCTAGGGTTTAAAATGCAAGGAAATATTCCAGGCAAGGAAATTTAGATGCATTTCCCAGGTAAAATGTATTAGGAGCCGTGGACGCTGTAAACACTGTAATAGTGATGCACCCAGTTTGAGTGCATCTGGCTCACTGATCAAATGAAATCATGATGAGGCTTGGCTGAGAAAAGTCACACCAGTGATTTCTTTGTCCGTTGCTGGCAATGGACTTTGTGAAACTCCTTGTGCCAGAGTGAAACTGGGAGCTTTTCTTTCCTTTTTTTTTTTTCTTTTGTATGGCACAATCTAGGCAGTAAAAGAACTTGTGAAAAAAATAGGGATTTTTAATAGAAAAAAGAAATAACTAATTTTAAGTTATTGGTTCACTTTTATTGATAAATGAAAATAGTTTATAACATGTTACAAAATTTGTCCAATTTAGCCTACTGGGAGATGATTTCCAAACTTTCAGCTTAGCACACAAAAATTGGCCCATTCCAGAAGTTACCCTGACACGTCCCAGCATCTGCTATGTGACCTCACCTCCAAGGCTGAGAAGTGTCCACTTCCCCACGAAGCAGCTTCATTGTTATGTGGTGAGGTTTCTTATGCCCCACTGCTGTGAGGTGGGTCAGAGATAGAGCTGGCAGAAGAGGAGAATCACAAGAAGATGGCTGTGCTCTGTTTTTGTGTCTTACTGGGTTGGGCATTATTTTTCTAACGATGTCAGGTGGATATGTCTGCAAAATTAAAAAATACAAGTGGTATTTTGTTCCCCTGATGGGAGCAGATCAGTGTGGTTAAGACTTGCTGTAGGGCTGTTCAACCCTGCTGTATCCATAGTGCAGACAGACCAATCAGAGTTTGAGTAACTGATGGGAAGTGTTGCATTTAAAAATGGTAAGATTCATATATATCTTGCTATCTGTCAGGTCCCAGCATAAGATCCTGAGTCAGGATCAAATATTAATGTGATATATAATGTAATGTCACATACAGTGGTGTGGTTAGTTGGGTATATGGAGCCGAGCAGTTTGTGGCTGAGATGCAAGTGTACCAGAGGGAACATGCGACTTCTGGGGTGTTCTTGTTAACATAAAAAAACCCAGGCTTCTCATTAAAAGCAACCATGATGTGGGGAATGTGCACTGTACTGTCTTGGGTGTTAACAAGACTAATTGTAGGCTTTCCTCTGGTGCAAGGAGGTGCAGAGCTGTGGATAGAGCAGATGGGAGAGACTGAGTCCCTGCAGCAGAGAGGATGGGAAGGGAGTAAGGAGATTAAGGGTCTCTCTAGCTGGAATTGAATAAATGTCTCTGGTCCACTTTTCTCTCTGCTCCGAAGACTGTCGATGGACATGGAAGTAGGTGCAAGCTTTCTTTTTATTTTTTTAACTGTCTTAAGATTTTAATGTTGCCTTATGTGTAATTTAATCCCAATATGTTATTTAATTGTTACTGCAATATTAACTACTGTATTTGTTGACTTTGTTTAATAACTGTTCTTTCAGGGCTATAAATAAACTTTTAAAAAACATTTGGGGTTTTCCCCCTTCCCTGTTAAGAGTTTATACCTTCTAAGACGAGTACCTTAAAAGAGTCCATATTTAGATGTCTTAATGAGATTAACAGAATGTATTTGTTATCAGTTAGGATTCTTACAATGCTTTCATTATGATGGATGGATTTCATTCTATGCTACACTAGCCTGTCCTGTTTCTGTTAAAATGTGATTACTTTTCAGTATACCAACCTCCTGGTAGATGTAGGGTTCTTTTTGCTGCCAAGCACTGCTGACAGCTGGTTATGCCTCCCGCAAAACGCTTCAGATCACTGATGGGAAGGGAGCAGCTCTGAAACACTCTTTACACACCCCCTGTGGAAGAGCCATCCTTTGCTCTTCTTGCAAAGGGAGCAAAGCAAAGACTGACCTAGTTTGTCAGTCACATCCTTCACCCTTCATTTGCCTTAAGGTAGCCTCTTGGTAGTGACCAGCTGGGACCAGTGGGCCAATAAACTGCAGTTGTGGCACTATGGTAAAGTTCCAGTGACTACTGTAAGCAGTACTGCTTTACTGCACTCTGAATGTCCTTCAGTATCCTGCACACAAGTTTTGTGGACCAGGAAATGTGGGGAGTGAGCAGTCTCATGCCTACCTGGAAGATGTGTCTCTTGGTTCTGCACCATCCCTGCTGATCAGCGTGTGACTGGCAGAGTCAAACAGGGTGAGGATGCTGGGTGTCGACAGCTTACCTAGGACTTGGGAAGAGATCAATGGTGTCTGTGGGTAGGCTGCAGATTATCACTCGTGTTTTTCATCAGAACCACACGTGGCATATTGGCTTGACAGTCTAGGTAAAGAAAAGGACACTACTTCAGGGTTTGAGACCAGTTCAGTTGAAATCCAGATGAAGTTTCTGTCTTGGTTGTGAATGTCAAGGACTCATTGTGTTGTGTGTTTCCTATGTGCTATTGGTAAATCATCTCTTCCCCTTCCTTGCATATTGTACAAGCTTTGCTCACACCAATGATAAAGGAAATGAAGAAATCACTCATCTTCAGAAGGCTTTTCATCAAGACATGAGAAAGTTGTTTTGCACAAAGCACAGTCTCTTAAAATTAATTTGTTTTAGTATCTTTGTCTTTATATATACACAACCCTTTAAGCATTTAAACTGATGATCTCTATCTCTGCATTTCAGTGATTTTGCATTTAATTTATGAGGAAAAAGTTGACGGGAGGAGGGAAAGGTGCTTAGATACCATTAGATACACTAATGATCTGTGTATTGGTACCTGTGCTGCTTGAAGGAGAGCAGGGCTTTGGCTGAATGTGGTTTGCACAAGTTGAAAGTTCCTAGTCCTTGCTTCATAAAGCCTATTAATTTTTGTATGAACTTGCTCTTCCCTTCCATGTACCTGGTCTAGACTAAAACCAAGATCATCCCCATCTTTTTGGTTCTATTTATTCAAGATTCTATTTATTCAAGAGCACCTCTCCTATGAAGACAGGCTGAGAGAGTGGGGGTTGTTTAGCCTGAAGAAGATGAGGCTTGAGGGGGACCTTGTAGCACTTTCCAGTACCTGAAAGAGGCCTATAAGAAGGCAGGGGAGGGTCTATTCACAAGGGTTTGTAGTGACAGGGCAAGGGGTAATGGCTTTAAGCTAGAAAAGGGTAGATTTAGATATTAGGAAAAAGCTCTTTAATATGAGGGTGATACATCACTGGAATGGGTTGCCCAGAGAGGTGGTGGAGGCCCCATTGCTAGAGACATTCAAGGCCAGGCTTGATGAGGCTCAGAGCAGCCTGACCTAGTTAGAGCTGTGCCTGCTTATTGCGGGGGAGTTGGACTAGATGACCTCTGGAGGTCCCTTCCAACCCAATACATTCTATGACTCTAAGATTGGGTATTTAAAACATTGTTCTTTATGATAATAAAGGTGAGGGAGATGATTTCTCTTTCAGGGCTGCTGTTTGATCGCAGTAAGTTTACCACACATGTGAGTATAGTTATTCTGACTGCACCACCAACACTGGTTAAAAAAAGGATGCTGAAAACAGGATCTTAATTTCTAATTAGCTATGTCCTGGTGGCATGAAGAAAACAGATGGTTTCAGTGTAATTTTCAAGGGCTTGTGTGAGCTCAGCAATTGTTTGCAAACGCCTGCTCCCAGGGATTTCATAGAATGGTAGGGTTTGGAAGGGACCTCTGGAGATCATTGAGTCCAATCCCTCTGCCAGAGCAGGATCACCCAGGGCAGAACACGCAGGAACAGATCCAGGTGGGTCTTGAAAGGCTCTAGAGGAGACTCCACAACCTCTCTGGGTAGCCTGTGCCAGGCTCTGTCACCCTCACAGTGAAGTTTTTTTCCTTGTGTTGAGGTAGAACTTTCTGTGTTTTAGTTTGTGACCATTACCTCTTGTCCTATCACAGGGTATCACTGAATTTGTACAGTTGCATTTTTTCCTATTTTTATAACTTGCATTTTATTCTGGAGATTGTTTTTATTAAAAATAGCCACCCTTAATAATTTAAGAAAGTTACATGAAACTATGCTGAGCTCAGCTGAATTCTTTATATTGCTTTCCAGATTTGTGGAGGAAGCATATTTTTTCTAAGAGCTTTTTCCTTTCAGTCTGTGGAAGGATTTTTTTTTTCCTTTTATAATTTCAAAGCCCATTTACATCTTGACCTGATTATTGAAATGTGTAGGGACTGACAATTTAAAAAAAATAAATTATTTTCTTGTTAATTGCATTTTCCCACTGGGAAGTTGATTGTTTATTCTCTTTAAGACACTGAAAGGCAACAGGACTTTGGAAAAGCTGTATTGAGACAGTACAGAGGAGGATGGGACTGGAACAGCAGAAGGTATGTCTCAGTGCACAGACTCCATTTTCTGGTGTTTCCTGAAGGGCGTTTGAATAATGACTCTGACTATGTATGTGCATCAACAGAGAAGACACCAATGTGACTCGGGGCATCTCCATGGGATGTTCTGGAGGGGAAACAGATAGATGCTCTTTACAGGGTACAGTGGTGACCTTCCTAAGGACAGACATATCCCTTAAACTTAAGGTTTCTAGAGAAATTTTTTAGTTCTTTTTCTGACAACGAATGCCTGTAAGGGTTCAGGTCTTTCCACGACACACAATTAACTGATGGCTCTCCTAGAGCCATTTTCATTTGTCTGCCTGTGGGAGGTAGCCTGCTGCCCAGTTTCTGCTGCCTTGATGTGGTTTGGTAACAGGTGGCTGCTCTTGGAAAGGTCTTACCAACTCCTCTGCCAAGTAAACTCTCCTTAAATAACCTTACAACTGTAATCAGCTGCAGCAATTATCTCTCTGTGGGTGAAAATAGTGGTGGGGGGAGCCAGGATGGTTCAGTTTTTATTACCCTTCAATGTTTTTGGAGATTGTGTTCATTAACTGCAGAAATTCCAGCATGTTTCTATCCCATGGCTAAAAACAAAAACCAAAACAAACAAAAAAACCCCCAACCCATTAAAAATACCTGGATTTTAAGTTTTTCTAGTTCTTGACAGACCTGAAATCAGATTTGGTTTAGAAAAGACACTGATGTTCCAGCCCCAGAAAAGTCTCTTTCAGTGTCAGTGTCTGAAGTGAGAAGATATGATAGTCTAGTGGTTAGGGTTCAGCTCTCTCACTGCCATGGCCCGGGTTCGTTTCCCGATCAGGGAACATTCTTTGTGACTTGGTCTAGGTAATCCTGCTCTGGCAGGGGGATTAGACTTGATGATCTTCTAGGTCCCTTCCAACCCCTAACATTCTGTGGTTCAGGTAGTCTGTGTCTAGAAGAGCAGCCTTGACAAGATGTGTGCACTCTTGGTTTTACCTTTGCAGTGGCCTGAAGATGTGCTCCAGTGAGAGCTTGTGGTGTGTCCCCTTCTGCTGCCAGCACTGAAGCCAGTCAGGATACCAGCCACTTGCGTGTCTATCACTGGCATTATTTAATCCCATAATTGCCCTCATAAGCAACAGCTTCAAGCTCCTCTCACCAGCCTGTGTTGTATCCCACAACTGCAGGATGTGCCTCAGGCATAACTACAGATGATGGATGGGAAAAAGTTTTTAAAGGTGTCTGAACATTTACTTTCTAAGGTCCAACTCTTAAAATGCTTGAAAAGGACAAGGGAAACCTCAGTTCCTATAGAAAGGAGAAGTTGGGATTTTTTTTTCCAGTTTTGCCATGAGTATCACAATGTTTTTGGTGTCACAGCTGTGTTTGGAGGAAGGGGATGAGAATGCACTTGCTTCTTAGGCATGAGTGCATGACAGCTTTCTCTTGTAAGAGTAGCTAGAAACTTTAGTGTAAGGCCTCTGTCTTTTCTGTTGATCTGAATGAACTCTGCTCAATGGCCAAGATATTCCCTAGAGGGGAGCTGTCAAAAAACCCTGTTGAAACCATGTTTCAAATGCTGGTAGGAGGGATTGAGATATGATACAGGAAGATCTGCAGCATTCCTCTGTGCAAGCTGCTTATCTGTCTCCTCTGCCCCCTGACCCAGTGGTTCTCTCCCAGAGCCTTGGGTTGAGCTGATGTTGCTGGGTCCTTTTAAGTTTTTCCTTCTAAAGATAAAACTTCTTTTGAGAAACACTGAAGTAGGGGAGCTGGAAATAAACTAACTGGATTTTGTGTTTTGTTCTGCGGTGATGAGTAGCGTTTGTCTGACCAACACTTTGATGCTGCCAGAGGTGAATTTTCACAAGGCAAAAAATACTTATTTTCTGAGTCTCTTAAAACATGTTTCATCTGCTTTTATTAGTGCAAAGCTGTTTTCTTTCTGAAGTGGAAGATTCTTGCTTATCCTGTCTTCTGGAGAATGAAATGGGTTAAAAATGATAAAATTATGATGTTTTGAAGCAGGCCAACCAAAACCAGATCAGTTCTGGTGGGGAGGAGAAGAGGACTTGGTCATTGGGTTGGTTGCAGCATGATGGGTTAGTTGCAGCATGATGGGTTGGTTGCAGCATGATCGGTTGGTTGCAGCACAATCCCTCTCCTTGCTCAGGTTTCCCAAGGTTTCCAAAGCAAATACTGTATGTTGTGAGCACTGGGCACCAGGTACTTTCCCAAACTCACCCTCAAGTGGGCCCTTGGTGATAGAAACGACTGTGTAAATGAAGATGAAAGGAGGGAGAGTGTTGCAGGAGGAGATGCTGAGGCTGACTATGACCTTCACAAGCATCTCTAAAATATCAAAGCTTCATGTTTCTTTTCCTCTACAGCAAAAGTCATAAGGGAGATAGAAGCTGAGCAGCTCTGATGCCTTCAAAGCATATGCTTGTGGTTTTCAGAGGTTGGTCTGCATTGCCATAGCCAGTTTGAATTGTATTTTGTCCTGTCCGCAGCTCAAGTGTGCATGAAACCTGCATCTCCTGGCAATGTCTTTTTTAAATGACTGGTGGTGGGAATAAAATGGCATTGGTAGAACCTGTTGGCTCTTTGCATGCAATGGGATGGTGAGAGGAACCAACACTAACTGCTGGTGCTGCCTGCAGAAAGGCATAGGACCAGGCTTCCCATGTTGTACCCAGCACCTGCTTCACAATACATCCCATTGCTTGTTCCCATGGTGCCAGGGCACACCCTGGGTGTGTTCATCCCTGCAGCTTGTCAGTGTGGCAGGAGATGCTATTCCTGCTGTAGGAATGGGAAACGAGCTCAGGGTGGTGTAATTTTACAGCAGAGCACAGAAGCGACCCAGAAGACACATAACAAATTGTTTATGCTCTGTTAACCATGAATCCCTGATGATATGACATTATCCCACCCATCCTTCCCGTTGTGGCCTGTGCTGCTCCTGTGCTTTCCATTGCTGACTCTCCCCTTTTTTCCTGCAGACCTCAGCAGTGGGAGTCCTGGGGTCCCCAGTGATCTGATAAGAGCTGCTGCAGGGGATGCAACCACTGGAACAAACACGATGTATTTTATCACCTATGACTGCTGTGAAATCCACTGTGTATTCAAAGGTCTAACCTAAATGTGATGAGATGGCATGAGTTTCAGAAGTCTGGTGGTGGTTTTAGTGGAGCTGGGAAAGATCCTGTCTCCAGCAGAAGCAGTTGAAATGTCACTGTTGATAAAACACAACCTGCAGACCAGCAGCATGTGCAATTAGTGCCACAGCCACCAAATGAGATGAGATCTTAAGGACAGGACGCAGTAAGCAAGTTGGGCTTTCAAATTGCCCAAACATGGGACTTTGCTGGGGCTTAGAGTGGGTCTGCCCTGAAGAAATGGGAATGTCCTGCACAGGTTGCTGGCTATCTAAGAGTCCCATCACATCCCAGGCTTTGGGATTGGGGCAGTAGGTTGCATTTTATGATGCTAAGTAGAAATTAAATAAAGGGTTTTGCTCCTTATGGCATACCTGAGCACCTCCAGTAAGCTGCAGCAGGCTCTCAGATATGAATGGTGGGGGTTGGAGACTCAGTAACAGGTGGAGGTAACAATTTGTGGGTTGATGAAGCTGTGGGCGAATCCCTCAGCTCCCTGTGGCAGCAGACATTACCCTGCAAAGGAGCAGACAGCATCTGCAGCATTTCCCAAGCCTGTCAGGCTGTGCCACGTTTGCTTACACACAGCTTTATAAACAGGAGCTGCAGAAACTTTCTTCCCAGAGTTTGGTTGAGTCTCCCACACACAGCCTTGCCTATGGCTGACCTGAATGTCTCCATTGCTTTTTTTTTCATGGTTGTTGGGGTGTGCCAGGTGCTCAGGTGGCTTTCAAAGTGGCTTCTGTCTCTTGGAGCATATGGCTGCCTTGCCAATGAATTTGTTGGCTCATTACAGTGGTGCATGAGCTGCCTTGAGCTAAGGATGTTGATGGAGATTGGTCTGTGGGGTGGTGGCTTTGGCCCAGATGTGGTCCTGACTCTGCTCTTCCTTCTTTTTGCTGTTCACAGCGCCTCTTTGGATGGAGCATCTGCCAACCCAACTGTGTCTCTCCAGGAGTTCCTGCTCCTTGAGTCCAACCTCTCCACAATGGTTGCCAAGCTGCTGGCCCAGAGTGCAGGCATGGGGATGGGATGGGCTGTCACTAAGCTCTACTGGTCCTTGGAGTTGACACATTTCCACTTCATCCAGAACCTTATATCATCAGAGTGCAGCTCCCCTATCCACATGTCTTTTCACCAAGCTGCCTTTGTGGAAGGCACATGCTCTTTTCTTTTCCACCTTGCCCTTCTGAAGTTGCGACAGAGTCACCCAATATACCGAGTCCCTGTGCTGGCGGCAACTGTCACCTTCCTGACCTATACAGGTGAGTAGCACTTGCCTTTCTTTTTCTAAGTCATTTAGAAAAATACCTGATTTGTGGGAGAGGAACAAACCCTTTTTAATCTTCCAGGACTTGAGAGGTAGGGATTACTAAGACATTTGATTTATAGTAGGGGGAATAGGGGAATATTCATTTTGTAATGAAGATGGCAGTTAGGGATATCTAGGCAGCAGGCTAAATGTCAGCACATGAGAAGCCATCGCTTGCTCCAGAACTGGGACCTCTTTCCTTGAATATCCCCTAACACAACCCCTCGGTCCTGCACTGTGCTTTTCTACTTCTCACAAAGCTCAGGATGTCAGGTGGGATTCCCCCATGTGCTGCTATTACAATGTCCAAGAGATGCAGCTGCTGGAGCTGGGCAGTAGCAGGGGCAGACAGGAGGGTTCACAGGTCTCATGGCCCAGCTCTTTGTCAGTCATTCAAAGAATGAGACTGATGGACATGCTTCTCTTCCCATTCAGCTGGACCATTCACAGGAGCCTTCTTCAACCCTGCCTTGGCCACAGTCACCACCATCCACTGCTTGGGGAGTAGCTTTTGGAACTATGTCCAGGTTTACTGGCTGGGGCCACTTGTAGGTGAGATCTGCCAGGGAGGTACTGGAGAGCAGGGGCTGGGAGCAGGGTGCAGTGAGCAAAGCTGGGTGTGACACAAACTGTTCCCGACAAAGGGCTGAACTAGTGGCAAGTGCCCTTTTCTGTCCTGCTTCCCTGTCACTTGAGTCATCTCTTTGCTATACATTTTAGAAATCCAACTTCTACGTGGGATATGGACAAAACTTTCCCCAGAGCTAAAGTTGGAGAGAGGCGAAGCAGTGATGTTTTAGGGAAACAATAGGCTGAGCTATCCTGTTAAGGTTGTCCATAGCTTCCAAATGACCGTGGGGAGCTGGATATGTACTGCTTGGATGCAGAAAGCAGAGACAGAAGACTGCTGGTGTGGTTTATGGACTTTTTGAGTCAGAACAAGCCTTATTTATTACATTAAGGACACAATGGTCCTAAAGGTAATATAGCAGGGGTCTTTCAGCTGTCAGTGGGGACTTCCGTGGTGCTGAGCAACTTTTTTTGGTTAAGATGAAGGTTGTGGCAATGACCTGAACTTCACTCCTTAGCTGTGGGGGAGGGTGGGGAGAAGCTGAATGGAGCACATGGAAGAGGTTTGTGCTCTCGTTTCAGGGATGCTCACTATCCTCTTGCTGTACCAAGGCAACATCCCACGACTCTTCCAGAAAAACCTCCTTTACAGACAGAAGAGCAAGTACAAGATACCCAAGGCAAGGGTGGTGGCGCATGTGGAGGGTCATGAACTGTGGTAGAAAAGAGGCAAAGAGCAGTACTGAACCTCATGCCTGAGCTGCGGACTCAAGGATCCAAGAAGGTCCCTTCAGCTTCTTTCCCAGGTTTCACAGCATGGAAGATTTTTCTGCTCATGTCACCTAACATCTGTCCTGCCTGTTTGGTCCTTACCACAGAGTAAGATGTTGTTGTTTGTTTTTTTTTTTAAGCATTGCAAAGGAATCAGCCAAGCTGGCCAAGTAGGAATCCCTATGCTCTTCTGTGGATAAATTTAAAAGACTCCCTGGAGAGCCCAAAATATTTCAAGCCTGCATCCCTGACTCAGTGGGGGAAGAAAAACCCTAGGACTTTTGCATAACTGCCTTCTGTTGCCAGGAAGCTTACAGAAGGTCAGGACCTGATGGTGGGTAGACTTGAGCAACTCTCAGGTTATTGCATCATGCAACGCTTGAAATAATCTGACTGGGTCTCTTGCAGCCATAAAAGCAAAGCATGAACCAGTAACTGTCTTGGAAACTTGACGAGGAAGCAGGGTTTGATCTGTTGAGTTACTAAATGGATATTGGTCAAAAATGGGTGTTCTTTGAGATAAACTGAGGTCCTTGAATTGCACAATCTGAAGCTTGTGATTCTTGAAGAGGAATTTAAAATGTTCCAGGGCAAGGGAGTTCACTGGCCACAGGAGACCTTACTCCTCCCTCTGTGGATGTGGTCCTTAACCTGTGTTTTGTTTGCTGCGAGGCATCAAGAAATGGTGTGCTGTCTGTGGTTAAAAAATGAAACTCAGCCAGTAGACAGCCAGTGTGGGTGAACAAATCCATCTCCAGGCTCCTCTCTGTGTCTACATGAAATATTCCTAAATATGAAGTTACAGTTTTTGGAAATAATAAAAATTAATGTTGTGATTTGCATTTGGGTGAATAATGATGTTCCTTTGAGCTCTCTCTGGGGAGATCAGCCCATCTGATCCCTGAAAATGGGAGATCACCACAGTGATCTCCAAAACAACTCTGCCCTGCTTGCTGCTTGCTCTGGAGGGGGTCTAATCTGGGTGGAAACACTTGCTAGGTAAATGAGGCTTCCCCCAGGCAGGGCAGGGCAGGAGGCCAGGACACTCCATGTGTTCTGCAACCCGGGGGTCTATCCATGGAGAAAAGCAAAGGCTGGGGCAATCTCATGTGCAGCATCCCTGGAGCAGGCTGCTGGGCACGGCTGGATACCAAGCTGCTGCCCAAGGATCTCCCAGGGTGCTGCCAAAACCAGCCAGTTCCTGCATTATTCAGAATTCCATTTTGTAGGACCTGTCTAGGTCCTAGAAATTTTCTGAGCTGAATCTACTCTTGCTACACCATGGCTTTTCAAAGCAACTGTGGAGCTCATGCTCTGGGACAGGCTGTGTTTTTCATACAAGTGGGCAGGGGAGGACGCGATGCTGTGGTTGTACAAGTGTCCCTGCCCTGGGTCACCTTAGAAGACCTGCACCTGTTTACTGAATTTCGAACAGTGAAGAAGGAAGTGGCACCTGATTAAACCCTAGAGGAAAGGTATCAATGCAGAGTTGGTAACTGGGTGCTGGCCCTGCTCCTTCCTGTACCTCTGTAATGTCCCCTGGGGGGGTTTGGGGGCAATGACCCTGTCTAAGATGCCTGTGAGCTGCCCATCTGAGTCCCATGTGGGATTATCTTCTGGGGTGAACTAGAGACCATGCAAGAACCCATGGGGGAGATGGACCTCTGCAGATCATGTGACCACACCCTATTCCAAGAGAAGAAATGAGGGAAGGGACTAATGCAGTGATACATGGAAATGTCTCAGAGATGAAACTTCATGGAACAAACAATAACCCCAAAACTGCAACAAATGACCTCAAAATTGTGTCCCTCCTTCATGCCTGGCCAGATGCTCAGCGTTGCCTGGTCCCTTCTAAGGAACAACAGTGTGAACAATCTGGCTTTCATCCTGGTTAAACACTGAATAGGAGATGGAGCACCTTCAGGTGGAAATGGAAACCTTTAAGGCTGTGGGTCACCAAGGGAGAACCTGGGATGCTCAAGCATCCTTGGAAATTTTTCTGAACCTCTTTTAGCTTGAAATTTGTGCTCAAAATCCTGAGATAGCAGGTTCTATTTATCCAAACTGATTTTCTGGCTCTGAAAGTAAGTGTAAGGATGTGAAATGTGGGGTTGACTAGCCCGCTACAACCCGTTCTTGTGGTATTTTTCTCCAGGCAATATTCCTAGAATAACAGAATATTCCTACAGCCACTTGATGTGTTGGGATGTTTGGCTGCAGAGATGTTAATGAGATGTCTTTTTGAATTCAAGGTTGTTTCATTTGTGCTCTGACACCATAGTGTCAGGTATAGGGTAGGTTACTGATCCTACAAATACAGAGTACAAGTGCAGCATTTAACCACAGAGTTAAAGAAAAGAAACCCTGGGTTTTTGGATTTTTTGGGGGGTTTTGATTGTTTTTTTTCCTAGTGCATTTTCAGATGTTTGAGATGTTTTTCTTGGACTGTTAGGGAGACTGTCTACCAGACAGACTGATGCAATTAAGAAGAACTTAATAGGAATGACAGTGAAAATTGTTATTTTTAATTAAGAAGCATTTTTTCTAGCACATAAGTGTTAAGGCATAGTGAAGGAGAACTGTGTCTGCACAGACTTGTTAACAAGCTGTAAATCAAGCTCTGCAATTCTCATTTACAGCTTGGCCCTGTGCTGTTGCAGCCTTCAGTGTGACGCTGAGGAGTTGGGCTGCCCTCCTGGTTCTGCTCCTCTCTGCTGGAGCTGCTTCTATACAGCACAAAGGCCCGGATTGCCTTCTCCAAGGCTTTGGCCACCAGTCAGGGATCTTGCCCTGTTTGTTCAGGACCTACTCTGGAAAATCATGTTGTGTCAAGCCCCTGGGACCCTCCATTGCAGCCTGTTCTGCTCTGCAACAATAGCAGCATGTAGCACCCAAGAGCTGTGCAGTCCTGCACAGACAGAGGTGACCAGGGGCTCTAGTGGGCAGCAGTGTCCCAGTTTGCCTGACCCCTGGGGCAGAAGCAGTCTCTGAGCCCAGAAGACAAGCACCTCACTGTCCTCAGCAAAGGCAGCTGGAGAATGATGCCTGGAGGGGACAGAGAGGCTCAGTTTTGGGTGCCCTCCAGCCTGTGATGTGGGGCATTGCCCCGCTGAGAGGGAGCAAACTGGTGGGCCTGTGGATGCTTCTGTGGAAACTGCTTCTTGTAGAGAGTGCTGCTGTACTGCAGCTCTGGGGTCACAAGACGTCGGCACATGCTCTCCGTCTCCTTGTCCAAGCCCTTCTTGAGGTTATAGCCCAAGATCTTTGCGTTGCCATGCTGCAGTGGCCGCAGGGAAGAGTCTTTGATGTCCTTTGGGGCCACACTGCCCATCCCTTGCAGGCAGGTCTTCGCCAGCTCTGCCCGCCTTGCCTGAAGCACCTTTACTTCCCTCTGCATGCGCTCCCTGCCAATGTCTCTGTCAATCCTTTCCCAGAAGGTTCTGTTGAAGTGGGTGTAGATTTCCCAATCCAGTCTGTTCCAATTCTTTATCTTCTCCACGATGCTGTCTGGGAGGGGGGACTTGGTGCTGCTGTCCCTGCTGTTGAGTGGGAAGGAGACAACACTGTCCAGATCCCAGCACAGCATCTCTTTCAGCAGCACCATGGACTCATCAAAGTATTCAGAGATGAGGAGCAGGTCAAAGGATGCTTCGATGGCTTCCAGCATGTGTTGCACCCGCTTAGCAGAGACCTCTCCATTGGGGTTGAAGCCAAAGTCGAATGTCATGAGGTTCCTGGCATAGTGACTGTCCCTATTTGCAGGGTTGTAGTAGAGGTAGGGCTGGCTGAGGAACTCCTCCAGGCTGTGAACATGGGAGAAAGCTGATGCGCCCTTGTAGTACACGAAAGAGGACTCCATGAGCTGCACAGGGTTCCTCAGGATGGAGAAGTAGATGGCTGAGTGTGACACTACTTTCTGCACCTGTGGAGGTGAAAAAGGTAGTTTTAAAAGTGGGGTGGGGAAAAAGGTACCTGCTTGCTTGCAATCAGGTCCTTGGTCTGAGGGAAAGCAGAAACATTCGCTGGATTTGGAGATAGTGGTACTAGGGACGGTTTCAGGATGCAACTCATCAGAGGAACATTTGTCAACTTTGGGGAACCCCAGAAGAGGTAGACAGGGAGAGCAGTGATCAAAGCTTCCTTCTACATGCTGCTACAGTTGGATGGTCTGTCTGGGCTTGAGATATGTTCTATCTCCTTGCCTTTCCCCAGATCTACATGTCCTCAAGTGGCATCCAGAAGCATGGATGCTGGGCATGACTGGACTTAGCTGATGCACTTAATGTATTTGCTTCTTGCAGCTGGTACGCTCTGGGCCTGTCCAGAAAGCAAGACATGTCCAAGGGCCCACCAGACAAGATGAGATAGTTGCTGACTGCTACAGACACTGTCAGCTGGCTTGTCTTGTCTATTTACAGAAGCTCCTAGGAGATGCACATAACATCAAGGTACCTGGGGGCAGTCCTGTCTCTTTTTAGCTTAATCTCTGAGGAATTTACATGCTCTATAGGTGTCCCACCTCATGCTCTACAAGCCCCTCTCTGTCCCTGCTCAAAGGGGGATTGAAGGGGCTGCACCTGCTTAATATTCCCCAGGCTTCCGGGCCTGGCTGCGTTTCCAAGGGGACCGGCCGAGGGGACAGGGCTGTGACAAGCAGGGAACGGGGAGGGGCACCGGGGGTCCCACGCACTGCCCGGGGCTGGGGGTCCCTCCGCCGGGTCCCGGCCATCGCAGCCAGAGGCCAAGGGCAGGCGAGTGGGACCCTGGGGATGGAGCCCGGGTGGGGTGGCAGCGCCCATCCTGCACCCACAGCTCTTGCTCAGCACCAGGGCAGGGTGCTGGCACATGGTTGATGGCTCGAGGTGTTCCTGCTCCAGGAACAGCATCCTCGGGGGCTTTCAGTAACTCCTGGGGGCTCACGGGGCTGGGAGGGATCCCTGGAGCCCACCTGGGCCAACCCCTGCTGGTGCCCAGCACCATCCCCGGTTAAGCCTTGGCCCCCTCCACCAGTGCCCAAGCCCTGGAGCACCAGCTCCTTCCCTCCAGGGTCAAGGGGGGGGGTCTATGGCTCTGTCACCTCACCCAGCAGCATCACCCACCCCGTCCCAGCCGTGCCGGGGGCCACCCTCACCCCACAACTGGGGACCAGCAGCTGCTGACTGGTGCCCCCTCGGGGTGTTGGCACCCTGAGTGACAGCACAGAGGGGTCTTGCCGTGGATCCAGGAGGGATGAGGGGGTGCTGGCACCCCCAACCCCATCTGGAGCTGCTCCCACCGGTCCCACTGCAGCTCCCATTCCCACGGGGTGAGCCCCCACCTCCCCTCACACCGTCACCCCCCAGCGCCGGCTCCAGGGGCTCTGGATCGGGACCCCCCCAGCAGCCAGCGTGGATGGGGGGCAAGGGGGGGGGGCACCGAGGGTCTCCCCACCCTCTGTGGGAGCTGCTGCTTCAGGGAGAGGAGGGAGGGGAGCGATGCCGCAGGGACATCCAGCCTGGGCAGGGGGGATTTCGGGGGCTCCCCCCTCCAGGGTTAGACGGGGGGGGTGTGGCGGGACAGACGGACGGACGGACGGACAGACGGACAGCTCGCTCCCTCCCCTCGGGCTCCCGTTCCCACGCGGAACAGCGAGGGCAGGTAAATGGAAAAGCGATGGAAACGCGGCCAGGAGCTCGGGGATTGCCGGAGGAAACCGGCGTGAGCTCTGTCTGTCTGTCCGTCTGTCTGTCCGTCTGTCCGTCCGCCCGCCCAGCGAGCGCGTCACGGGCAGCCTGGGGAGGGATCTCCCCCTAAATCCCTTCTCTGGCCAGCTCAGCGCTGCCAGCTCAGCTCGCTCACGGATCTCACCCTGCCCGGGGGGATCCCCAAAACCCCCC
>JANHGL010001322.1:55871-83131 GCA_024611195.1 Ceyx melanurus
CCTCATGCTCTACAAGCCCCTCTCTGCCCCTGCCAATCACACCCCCCCCCCCCAAAACCTCATGGCTTTGCCCATACCTCTGGCAGCAGGAATCGCATGTGATGGCAAACAATGTTGAACTTCTGAGGGCTCCTTGGGGAGAAGCCCTGCACAAAATTTGCCAGAAAGTGGTGTGGGTAGAAGAGTTGGTTGCCACCCCCAAGGGGGAAGGCGAAGGTGAGGTTGTGCATCTCGCCGAAGCGAAAGAGGATGTTCATGACAGTGCTGCTGGCACTCTTGTGGACTTTCAGGAAAACAATGTCAGTCTTGGGTTCACACATCTCCTCTTGTGAGGAGACCCCTCTGCCCTGCTGTCCTCCATGTGTCACCTCCCCAGTCTTAGAGACTTCTGTCCATCTTTGGAAAAATCCCCTCTCCTTATCTGTCTTGTAAAATTCCTCTGCCTGTGGAGGTTGAGCTGAATTTGGCATAGTGTGTTTAAGTGAGCTGCCCCACTGGTGGTGAGGAGAATCTATTGCTTGAGGCTGAGACTGACTCTGTACCACTATCTGTGTCATTTCTGGTGGTGACATTCTCCTGTGCACCTCTGTGGTTATCCTGTTTGCAAAGATTATGAACTTTCTGGTGACGGCATCAGCATCTCCCCAGTCTGTGGATATCTTCTCAGGAAGGCTTGAAGAAGGACCCTCTCTGGTTATTTTACTCAGTCCAGGAAGCTGGGATTCCAGCCTTGTGGATGAAAGATGGTCTTTCACCTTCTTACTGCTCTCCACAGGCTGCCATGTCCAGTGCTCCTCTTGGGTGCCTGGGCTGCTTTCCAGTGGGGTCTCCTGGCTGAAGTATAGGTGCATCTGAAAAACGTCCTGCATGCTTTCAGTTGAAGTGGAGTCTGTCACGGCTTCCCTCTGCCAGTGTGGAGAATTGTCCTCCCACAGTGGGTCATGAGTCTGGAGGGCATAGTCAAGCTGCTTCTGGTCATGGTCTGTGGTCTGCTGCAGGGCGCGCTCCAGCTTGCACTGGCAGTTTCTGTAACAGGGAGGATGGGAGGTTCAGCTGCAGAGGATGAAAGGAGTTTGCGAAGAGACCATCTCCTCTACAGCCCAATGAAACCCCCCTGCAGACACCTCAAAGCACAGTACTCCACTGTTCTTGGGGTAAGTGGTATTGCTGATAGGTGTAGGACTTGACCACTGCCCTGGGAGGCCAAGGTGGATGAAAGAAGAGAAGAACAAGTCAGCAGTGATGTGATAATGCCCCTGTCCTTTTGGAGCATAGTGGATTGGTGGAAAGGGTCAAAGCAAGAGGAGAGAAGGAAAGAGAAGAACAGGTGGCCTGGAGAAGCTGGAGGAAAATTTGCAGACGACCCTGACCTGGGAGGATGCTCAAGGGCTGTAGGGTTTTGAGGCCGGCAAGGTCAAAGCCCAGAACAGCCTGGTCTGAACCCAGAGCAATCTCAACTCTGGCCAGGGCATATGAGTTGAACATGAGAGCCCCAGATGGGTGCTCTGCCACGTGGATTTTCTTCCCTTCTGAAGAAGACATGGTGGTTTTCAGGAAGGCACTTTTTGACCTCTCCTCAGTGATCAGTGAAGGGCTGGAGAATGGGGCACAGGATTACAATCCTGCTTGAGACCTACTTGGAAGACTGCAACTTCTCCAAAACTTGAAGCGTGAACAAGAGGAGGATGAGGAGGCTGAAGAAGACCCAGAGCCGACCTGGCTGGCACCTGTATATTGCTTTCAGCTTCCTGCAAGGAAGCAGACATTTCAGGTCATTAGTAGGTGAGTAAGAAGGAATGTGCATGTGAGGCAGATGGGAAAGACACCTTAAGACTTTTAAGCTTTTTTTTTCCTTTTTTTTTGTTCTTAACATTAAGGTACAGTCATGTTTTCATGAGTGGAAGAAGCACAGAGATGGTGATAATCATAGAACCTCAAAGGCTGTGCTCAAGCTGTGTAGCCTAGTGGAAATTTCCAGCTGGGACACAGATACGGCACCGAAAGGTAAATAGCGATAACGGTGAAGGCCCTTCGCTGTTGGGAGTGAGCGCCCTTCTGGCTCCCGCCTCCACAGCAGGAATACACTGGTCTTGCCCTGCCCTGCCTGGCTGACAACTATTAGGACCCTATCTTCATAAACAAAGTCAACAAAGCTTTGTTTTCCCTGCCCTCCCCTTCTCTCTGCACCTTGCGTTGGAGGTGATTGTCACCTGTGCAGGGTCCAGCTGTGGCTGCAGATGGGATGATGCCCTGGGAACCTTGCTCTGCCTCTTCAGTGTGTGACCTGCCTTTTAGTCTGATTTTCATAGAATGTATTGGGTTGGAAGGGACCAAGATGGTGCCTTGTTAGAAGGTTGGAAGGGACCAGAGGTCATCGTCTAACCCCCCTACAATAAGCAGGCACAGCTCTAACTAGGTCAGGCTGCTCAGAGCCTTATCAAACCTGGCCTTAGATGTCTCCAGGGATGGGGCCTCCACCACTTCTCTGGGCAACCCATTCCAGTGATGTATCACCCTCATATTAAAGAGCTTTTTCCTAATATCTAAATCTACCCTTTTCTAGCTTAAAGCCATTACCCCTTGTCCTGTTGCTACAAACCCTTGTGAATAGACCCTCCCCTGCTTTCTTATATGCCCCTTTGAGGTACTGAGGCATTGGAAATTTGCTAAAGGTTTTAGCCACATCTACAACGCAAGCGTGCTTTCTTTGAGTCATCAACATTATGCTATGGGGTTTTTCGTGGCATGTGTTTGTGGATGTTCAGGCCACAGAAAACATTGCCGTGGAACTTTGACTATTTGCAGGGCTTGCTGCAAACCCTGGTGGAGCTTATTTTTGTTCTTAGTCTTCATTTTGAAAGGAGCAATCAGGGGCTGAGCTTCCTGGAAAAAAAAGTGTTAGTTTGCTTTTCATTTCTGTTGGTTTCTACCTATGGAACCCCTTGCTGCCTAAAAGGAGATGATTGTACCAAGAATCTGGTTGTCTTTTGTTGTGGCCTCCTTCTTGGATGGGAGTCCAGTCTGCAAGCCCCTGTCTGCTCTCCTCCTCTCAGAGGGAGGGAGCAAGCACAGGCTGCTTTGCTGAGCATAAAATGGGAGGATCTAAATAGGAAGAATTAATTAAAGCAGAAATTTGTCCAGAGCCTGCTTGGAAGCCACATTCCAACAGCTAATCTGTGTGTGTTGATGTTGCTTGCTTTTTTCAGTGGTCAATTTTGAACTAAGAGAGTGGGCTTGACTCAGAGCTTCTTCATCTTCATGGTACTTTAACTCCTTCTCAGGGCAGTCTTGTGACGTGGGAGAAGTCCTGGCTTGATGAGCTAACACTGATGCAAACATAGGCTGTCTGAAGTGGTCATGTGCATCCCATCAGTATCAGTCAGGAATTGTGTTTGCTATTGGAAAAATTGATTTGCTCCAGGATGAAGTGATTCTGCTGGGCAGATCTTGTTGGAGACTTGATCCATCTGTCCCATCACTCAATGCACACCTGATGATAAGTTTGTCTGCCAAGGCAGCCTTAAGAAAAGCAGCAAGAAGGGAATGAAGGTCTAACTACCTGTGATATTTAGTGATATACCCAAACTCTCTCTGGGGAGATTTGCATGAGCATCCAGTAGTGAAGGCAGAATGATGCAATGCTTCCTCAGCAAGTGGTGCTGAGGTAGGCAGCTCCCTCTGCTACTCTGATAGCTGTATTTTGTGCAAAGATAATTCTGGACTTGCTTCTGTAGAAGTTCATGGTTGGTATTAAAATTTTAAACTGTAGAGAATCTGTGAAAGAGTCAAGTCCCTTTGTTTCTTTGCTGCCTCTTTTCAGATGACTGTTGTGTTGGTTGAACAAGTTGAGAGTGCACAGCATATTGCTGGCTGCTTGGGTCTGATCAGGCTACCATAAAGCCAGAGCCCTTCCTCCAGGCTGGCACTGGTGGGACATGAAAGAGGGTGAGTTGAGAAAGGGAGAGCTGTGGCAGCACTGAAGTTTGTGCAGAAGATGCCAAGAAGTTGCCCAGAAGGTGAGGAAAAAAAAAAAACCAGGATAAAATGGCACATGTAGCGTTAGCATCTTTTGTCTTGGAGTCTGGACGATTTGCAGCTGGACAACAAGCCTTCAAAAGGCTCAATTACTTTCAATCGCTAACTCTTTCATAGCCTTCTCTCAGTTTAACATGCCAGGATGAGATCATGGCTGAGAGTGTCTTGAGGCAATGTTAAAGCATCAAAAAGGTGTCCAAAATGCACTCGGAGCTGGTGGGCATCAACATTACCCTGTAGGGAGGGTTCAGAGTCTTTGGAAATGCTTCTAGCTGCAGGCAGGCTATAGCTGAAGAGCCCATATGCATAAGAGTCTGTGTGCTGTCTCCTCCAAAAATGACAAAGTATGGTACAAAGATGGATGCAGCACCCCAAAGATGCATTTGGCTGCAAGACCTTGGCAGCAGATCCACAGCAGCTGGATCCTCTGATGCTGACTGGATGGATTTAATCAAAACCCAGCTTGGTGGATGTTTATTTGTAAGGGATGATGCCCCCAGATATGTCTCATTGACTGCTCCTCACTGGGGAGGGTGTGACTGAGGTGCTGCTTGGAAGCACACACTGCTTGATTGCAGCAGTACCACGTATTTCCCCTCCATTTGAAGCAGAGAGGATGACCTGCTTCCCTCCAGCCTTTACCCCTTCACAGTCCAGCACAAAAATAAATGCATCAGTCAGGGTGGGTCTGTGGCTGCCTGGCACCTGCTGAGCCATGCAGGGTCTCAGCAACCACCATGTGCTGCAGGAGGTGCCAAGGTCAAGTTCACTGGTCAGATCAGTGGCAGAAAATGATTTATTTGCTGCGGCCAGATATGCTTCAGACAGCAGGCTATGGTGCGCAGGGTATTAACGTACGCAATGCATACGCCAGCTGTAGCCTGTTTCCCCCGACTAGAGACTGGATCTGTTTTCCCCACTTGTATGACAATAAATGAGAAAAGAGAGACAGTGATCTACAGGATATTAAGGATAAGGTCAGGTGATGCAGTACAATGGCACTACCTGCATTGGTGCCCAGCCTACCCTGCCTCTGAGTGCTGCAGCCCAGTGTACAGCAGCAGCGTGTGCACCACCACAGATGCTGCAGGCTTGTGTAGAAAGGCTGCCCTACCTCAAAATGCTCTCCTGCAGCAAAAAGGCACTGCTGCAGATTCAAGCTTTGCTCTTCTCTGCTCGTTATTCATTCTTTCCAAAGCAGACACTGTCGTAGAGAACACTGCAACCTAGATGCATTCGTTTGGTTGGCTGTTTAAAAAAGACTTGTCCAGAGACACATTCCTACTCTTCATCTACTATGCAAGTGGGCCCTCACCTGGAACGAGGCAGGGAGAGATCAGCATCCTACTTGTTCCACCAAGGTCTTTGCTATTCTTCTTCCTTTGCTGTACCTGGCCTTACAAAAGACCCTATTTTCATGTCTGGCATGCACAGGAGCAGAGCCATTGAAGCTTCACTAGAAGAGGGAACCCCAACAACCCAACCTCTTTGCATTTGTGTGGAGTAGAAGCACTTCTCTGCCCATTTCCAGCCTCACTTCAATCTCCAACCATTTCTCCACACAGAGGAACCTTTGTGTGGAACAGAAGCACTTCTCTGCCTATTTCCAGCATCACTTCAATCTCCAACCATTTCTCCACACAGAGGAACCTACAAGAACATGACCTCTCTGTAGGATGGAAATAGAATTTTACTTAAGGAAATACCATTTTACTTAAATAACAGATCCACTTACATGATCAAATACCTTCTGAATTTCAGCATGGTGAGCTGGAGCCTTGTCTGAAGTGTGAGTGGGTGGTTATCGCCAGACTGGGAGAATGGAATGCAAACACCTAGAGCCTGGCTTGTGTGCCTGAGGCCAGTGGCCCCTCCCTGTGGGGGGCGCCTGGGATGGTGAGCCTGCAGTGCACCTTCCCACTGGTGCCTTGTTCTCCAGTGCCTGCCCCAGGGAGTGACCAGCTCTGCTCTGGTGAGTGGCACATTTACACATCCACAGCCTTCAGGGCTGCTGGCAGTAAGTTGCCTTCTGCAAACTGCTGCCATGTAATGTAGAGAGGTGGGCAAGCTGTCTGGGTGCTTGTGGGCATCCATGGTAGGTGGCCATGCCATCTGTGTCTGTGTCCCTGCCACCTGTCTGTGTTCCTGCCTTACTTCTTGGTTTCACCCGTGTCTGTTGAAGTTGCACTTTGACTGTGCCTGTCCTGCTCTGCTCTTTGTGGTTGTCGCTTCTTTTTCCTTCTAGTGTCCTGCATTTACTTCTTGGCAAAGCTGAGGACAGAGGTGGTTTGATCATGCGTGTTTAACTCTTGGTAATCCCTATGTTGACAGTCTTTAGGTTAGTGCTGCTGTTCAGGCTGAGTTACACCTGCATGGCATGGAACTCCTCCTCACCCAGGCTGGGGTTATGGCAATTCCCAGCTTCCCCTTTGCTTTGCCTCACTCCAGGCTTAGTGTTTGACTGACTGTAGCTCCAGATACTGCTTAACATGCTGATGTCTTTCATTTGCCATTTTCAGACTGGCCTTCCATGTTCTTCCAAGCTACCAAAGTCCTCAACCCCCCCCCCATGGGCCTGTGCTGGGCCAGGATGACCAGCAACAGGACAGTTCTGCTAGGAAGCCATCTGTTTTCCAGTACCATAAGAAAAGTGGTCACTGAGTCTGCTTCTTGGTGACTGGTGGAAAACATAAGACAGCACAAAGGAGGACTGGGAAGATGTCCTCTATGATGGAGGTCTATGACCAGTCCTTTGACTAGGATTTCCTCCCTCTTCAGTATCTTTTCCTCCACAGCATTCCCCTTTGAGACTCATCCCAGCATTCTCAATGACATCAACAAGACACAGCCATATCTTTGTGTGATCAGAGGTCCTCAGATCAGGTAGTGGAACTGCATGCTTCTCACATTTAGGGACTGGACACTTAGGGTGGTGGTGGAGATGGAAGATGCATGGCTGTGATATGTGCCATGAGGATCAGTGGCTCAGCTGTGCAATACTTCTCAGTTCTGGAGGCCCAAGATGTCCACCTGCTTCCTGGCATAGGTGGAGCAGGCCCTATCAGTTCATGCTTTCCCTTCGCCTTGGCTATGGGTCTCAGGAAATGCATATCGGGTAGATCAGTCACTTCCAGCCCAGACCCTGGCTTTCACTGGGGACAAAAAGGCCCAGCTTCCTCCCTTCTCCCTAGATGGCAGAGAGTCAACAGTTCCCCTCACCTTGGCACAGACAAGCTCTGCCTCTCCCTGTTAACCTCATCAAAACCGTAAGTTTACAGTGGTGCTGTCACATTCTCCACCCATCCTGTGCTCCTGCTATTGGCCCAGGCCGGCAGCTTATCTGAGAACCTGGCACTGGCTGAGAGCCATGGGTGAACTTGCCATTTGCAGGGATTAAACCCCTTTCTGCTGTTGGGGCGGAGGATGGGTGCTTCTCCCTTTTCCTTCCCTCTGCACAGCCGTGCCCCATGCGATCAGAGATGGATAAGCCTGCCTGCGGGGTCGTGGTGATGTGGGGTAGGTGGCTGAGGGGACATCCCCCAAATGCACCTTTTGCAGCTTTGTCTTGAGAAGCAAAAGATGCCTTTGTAGGAGGGATGGGACTCTGTCTCTAGTCACTGGGCAGCCATGTCCTGATGAGGTGACCTGTGTATATGTGAGGACTGTCCTTGTGATGCAGAACTGCCCCAGGTGCCAGCTGCTGAGTATGACCCTCATAGGAGGAAAGGCTCTGTGGAGATCTGCCTTTTACAGACATGAAAGTACAACCTGAGCTGGTGCATAAAAATGTACCTTCAAGCAATGTCACAATTCATTATCCTGATCTCAGTAAGAGAGAGGAGCATGAATGCTATACACTGCTAAGGCTGGCAGGGCTATCACTGTTCACATCTCTTCATCAGTTTTTTCTCATTTTTATTTCTTTGCTGCTTTTTGTGTGTGTGCTTTTCTTAAGCAAGGACTTATATTTGGAATTTTCTAACTACACATGGTCAGTTTGGCCATCTCATTTGTAGCCTTACAGCCTGGAGCTTGCTGGATTGCAAAGGGGGATGAAAATACGAGAGCTCTGTGTGTGTCTTCACAACAGTGAGTCAGGACCAGATGCAGTGACAGATTAGGGAAGTCAGGGTCTGGGAAATCCCAATTTACTAGGTCTGCAGTCATTCCTGCAAAACCTTAGATGGAGAGGTCCAATCTTTTCACCCACTCCCAGCAAACTATTTCTGCAGCTTTTCTATTTGCTTTTCAGACCAGTTTCCAGACAGACCTATTCATGAAAAGAGTCATGATAATTTCTAGATGACTTTTCCTGGGGAATCCAGTGCAGGGCGTTATCAGCAATGTGCAAGTTTGCTTTCCAAGCCATTTTGAAATCTATCATAACCCGGCCTTCCTTTCTGCTGCTGGGCAGCTGCCAGTCCATTAGAACGTCCCAAAATTGATTTATAGTTAATTTTACACTTTGCAGAGCAGGTAAGGCATGCTCATTTAATTCATTCCTATCAACTTCAACAGCTCCCTACCAACACAGAAGTCAACCTCCTCTGTGGTGATATGCTTGTCAATACCACCTCCCTCTGAAGGGATGCTCAGGGCCAACTGGAGCAAATGCATCTGGATGGGAAGTCGAGAGCAGAGTGTGGAGAGCCAAGTGCAGGTCCAGTGCTGATGTGCTGCAGCTGCTTTGTGGGGACTGGTGTGCAAACTGATGTGGGGTCCCTGTCCCAGAGGGGATGAGGCAGAGCCTGTGCCAGCACCGGGCAGAACTCCTCTTGGGTGTGAAAGCCAAAGAAGAGATGGATGTGCTCAGGTTTAGGTGAGGAGCATGTCATTGCTTCCGGCTGTGTGCTTTTTGGTTTGCACTGGGACTTTGGCCTGAACCATATACTTACTTGTTCTTTAATCTTGGTCACCTTATCAGAAGCCTTTGAACAACCAAATACATTTCCATTCACCTTGGGAACAAACCTTGCCATTTCTTTTCAGTTGGTTTTGTTTCCTTGCCAGAGACCTCAGAGAGATTAGAGTGATCCCTCACAGACCCAGGCTTTGTCTTGAAGTCTCTGAAGCCTGCAGCACCAGCAGCACTTGGGCACTGAGAGACCTGTGTCTTTTAGGATGGCCATTAGATCAAATCCCTCAGTGCTTTGTAGGATTCGGGATCTTCTGAACAATTCCTGATGACTGTCCATGTTGTTTTCTCCAAAGACACCAGGTTACGTGTTACTGGGAGGACTTGCTGGCCTGTCTGTAGGTGTCTGGAAACAGAAATGAAAGTGGGCATCCCATCCATCAGATGCTATGGGCTCTTCTCATCTGAGGTGGAATAGGCAGCTCCTTTGGGTTAATTGCATGTGTTTTAGTTTGCTGCCATTGCTTCTTGTCCTGTCACCGGGCACCACTGAGAAGATCCTGGCTCCCTCATCTTCCTTCCCTCCCATTAGATGTTTATACACATCTATGAGGTTCTCCTGATACTACTGTTCTCCAGGTAGAACAGGCACAGCTCCCTCAGACCTTTCATCACCTTCATGGCCTTGCACTGGACAGGCTCCAGCAAGTGCGTCTCCTTCTTCTACTGGGGAGCCCAGAGCTTGACCCAACACTTCAGATGTGGCCCCATCAGTACTGAGCATAGTGGGAAAGGAGGTTACTGTTGAATTCAGGAAGTTGTATTTGACCTGGGGATGGCCAAAGATGTGTTTAGGACTCTCCATGGCCATTGTGAGTCCTGTGCAGCTGCACCTGCCCTGGAGGAGTAGGTAAGTGCTATGTCCAGCCCCAGCTCCCAGAGCCTGGTGCCTGCAACAAACAGTGGAAATGGCTGGAGCCATTGTTGACCAAGGGAAATTGGGTGGAGCAGGTGTTTACAGAGCAAATGCCTTTTGAGACAAATCAGCAGGCAAACAGGGTGGGGACCTCATAGTTTGATGCCAACTCCTATTTATGACAGAGTGCCTCACCTGGTAAAAAAACCAAAACAAAACAAACAACAAAAGGGATTGAAATCTAGGAGAGAATTTATGGTTTCTAGGAAAGCCACAGCATCGACATGCGATGCAGAACAGCTGCCCCAGAGGTGAAGATGTGTGAGCTACCCTTGTCCCACCTCTCAGCAAGGGGAATTCCTGAGCTACGGAGGGAAGCCAAGGTTTATAATTTGAAGATGATGGCCAAGATGGGCTGCTCTGCTGAGCCTCCACGAGTAGTATCCTTTGCATACCTGCCCTGCTGACCCCAAGATGTCTTTGTGGGGTCATGCCCCAACCACTGTCCTACCTTCTGCCTCTGGTGATAAGGTCAGAAGGGCAGTGGTGGAGGGTGGATCAGTGGAGAGACACTGCAGAGCATTCCAGAGAGCACCCTGCAAGGAGGACATCACAGCAGGATGTATGCTGTTTGGTATTTGTTTAACAGTCTTTGGTCTGAGACCTCTCAAAAGGCTGGTTCTGTTCATAGTAGGCATACTTGCAGCTATAATGAAATACAATTACTGTGTATGGTTCATGTGTTGGAGGAGACATCAGCAGTTAAATTGCATCTTTACATCTTCTCTTCATGTGTGGAAGGTGGGATGTGAGAGTTTGCTCTGCTCTCTCCAAATCCCTGCTGCACACAAGGACACAAGACAGAGCTGCCTCCTCCTCAAGTACCAAGAGTGCTAGTCCTTATGTGAGGCTATAGAGTATCTGTGGGGAATCTGACCATGGAGTCCCATCAGGAAAGGAAAAGAGGAGAACAGGAGGACTAGTGCTAATGTCCTAGAAGAACTTGAAGAAGAAAGTGTTCTGGCTTTGTGGCTATGTAGAAGCATGAGCTTGAAGACATCTATCCAGAGATCTGGAAGTTCCAGACAGGAAGGAGGAACTCTGTATGTCAAAGGCAAGGAAAAGATGGAAAACATCAGGAGATGTCCTTGGACATGATTGACACCACTTCATGCTCTCAGCAACATGCATGCATTCGTATTTTGGTTCTTCTGCATCGATTTCCATGCAGCAGATGCAGATACCTCATTCCTCCATTCATACCAAACCACAGTTGGATGCTACTGAGAGCAGTCATTCTTCTCTGCAAAAGGACTCCAAACTCCAGTAGCTTCCTGTGAGTGTTAAATCTTTGCTTCCCCCAAGGAGGAGAGACTGGCTGGCCTTGATAGCTGTCCCCTATAAAAATAGCAGTGCCCATTTCTACACCACTGCCCTTCTATGTAAGGAAGAGATTAAAAACTCAGGGCTTTTTGCTGCTTGTCCCTGCAGGGGTCATCAAAGCAGCGTGGAAATTGCAGTTAACTACCCAGAGAACAAGGACAATAAAGTATTTCCTGATCAGAAAAAAAGGATCCTGTAGGAAAAAAGGCCTTGCATTTTCTGTCCCCAGTTATGATGGAGGAATCTGTTGACATGTCCAAAAATTTTCAGGACAAGAAAAATAACTTGCAGACTTGGAAGCCTGCAGAGGAGCTGAAGAGGTTCACAAGAAGCCTCACTTTGCCACCTTGCTTTTCCACCAACATGTGTTGGTCTGTTCTGTACTGGCTTCTTTGCCACTGATCTCTTCACCCCAAGAAGTAAGGACTTTTAAAGTCAAATCCCCACAGAAAAACATTAAAGTTTGAGCTGTGCAAGGCCCACCAGCTTCTTGGGCTGGTCCCTGCAGCTTCCACAAACAAGTCTGTGACACCTTTATGAATGAGAAGATGATGCTGTGTTTATAAAACCTATTCTGTTGCATGCATAATGTACTCAAAAGGTAGGGGTTTGCCACTTCTCCCTTTGGCCAGGAGGGCTGTGGACTTGAAGTATACTTATAAGGGGAGTTGCTTCTTTTGGAGACCCAGTGTCTGCCAATATTTCTTAAATTATTAATTTATTTTTGGTGCTTTGAAGCCCCTGTTCATAGCTCAAGGTACAAATGGGGAGCATTACCTCAGAGAAACAGCTGTAGTTCAGGCTTCTGATGGGGGTCCCAAACTCTCTGATTGGTTCTGCCACATCTCAGCTGGCATTGAGGCTGTAGATAAACCACATTTCCATCACTTCTTGCCTTCAGGACAGTGATGGTACAGAAGGTATACAAGGATTGAATATTGACCAAGTGGCTTTCCTTCTCCAAGACCAGCAAAGCCTCAGTGTACAATAGAGTCCGAGATTTATGCTTGTTTATTGTATACTACCACAATTATTAAACTAATTTGGATATCAGTGCTCTATAAGACATGGGTTAGTTGAGGAGTGACAAGGTGAGTGTGAATCTTCATCCTCCACAGATGAAATGTGGACACCTCTCTGCAAGTTCCTACAAGCACTGAAGCAGAGATGGAGCCTCACAATGCAACATTGTAATCCTGCTAAGGTCAGGGTGGGAGGGAGGTCGTGGTATTGCTGATGGGTAGCTGCGCCCTGTGCAGAGCCAGTTCTGGCCATTGTGTTTGAGCTAGGACTGTACAAACAGCACTACATGCTGGGCCAAGGCTGGCGTTGCCATTTCTTATTGGCAGCAGTGAGTCAGAGGTTCAGAGGGACAGATTCAGGTCCAGAGTCTATGTGTGAGGAGAGCTGTGACTCATCAGAGATACAACAGAGTCATGAAAGCTCCATGCTGTGGTCTCCAAAACCAGAGTGGGTGCTCTATGTAGACCTGTGAGGCAGGAGGAGAAAATTGAGGTGGATGCAAAGTCTTGGGGATATCCTGGGCCTGGAGAGGTCTCTGTCTTCCAATGGGGTCTGAGGGCATGTTTTTTTCCCCTTGGGACCAAGTGCACAATTGCTGCACATAGTTCTCCAGAAAGCCAAGGAGCTGAAGAAGACGGGTGTGGAATCCCTCATGTGCTGTGGATTTGGACATGGGTGTTTTACCAAGTCTCATTACTAAGTGGGACTCACCTGCACCCAGCAGAGAAAGGGCACTCCTGGCTGCACTACTGAAGACTGATGATGGTGGTTCTGTGAGGAGAATGGGGTGCATTGTGGCTGCCTGTGAAAGTACACCCTCCCAACATGCAACAGTTGCATAAGTGGTCTGAATACTGTTTTTTGCAGGTGTTAAAATATCCCCTCCTCCAAAAATCCAGGCTGAGGCTGCAGCATCTGGGACTGAAGTAGGTGTTTGCTGAGCAAGCAGACACTGTTTGCAGAGAGGGGATTCATTTACACTACAGTTTGGCTGAACTTTGTTCCAGGGATCACATATTACAACTTGTGCCCCCCTCACCTCTGCTGGTTTGGCTTTGAATCCCTGCTGTGGGCCAAGGGAATGACCTTCCTCTGGGCCATTTATTTCTATCTTTACTGCTTTATGGTTCTTTCTCACAGTTATCCTCTGTATCTTCTGCAATACACTGACCCAGGGCAGCTGGCAGGACACCTTGGAAGGGCTCCTATCCCACCAGACATGAAGCTGGTTCATGAAGGTCAACTCATTCTTTGATGCATCTCCTGGGGTCCTGTAAGGAAGTGAGAGCTGCTATTTAGGAAAACAACTAATTCTGTGTGAAACAAGGCTGATGGAAATGTGGATGTCATGCAATGTTGATCAAAGCAAGAGAAGTGCAGGCACAGGTGTGCATACTATTACTATTGTCTCTGGTTGTGCAGCAGAGTGGGCTGTAGACATCTTATCCTGGTTGGACATCTGTTGAATGTAGCCCAAGTGAGGCAGTTGCCCAATGAGGCTCAGCTAGTTCAGCTATCTGGGAAGCAGAGAAGCATGGAATAGAAACTGCTACAGTCTTCTGAGACACCACATGCCAGAAGGAGCTTTCCCCTCTTCACGTCTGTTGACCCCACCCTTGAAAAGGCTGTTTCTGAATAAGGATAACACAGGTCCGGGTTGGGAAGAAGTTAAGAGATAAGACTTAAGAGAAACTGAGCCCCAGAAGAGAGACACTAGAGCACTTCAGACCTTTTGGCATTAAAAGGAAAAAGGAGGAAGCCTTAGATGCACATATGGCTTTAAAGTGGTCTAGGAAAAATTACAGACATGAGGACAGATCAGAAGGAATGGAAAAGCTCTGCTGGCATTCATGTAGCTGCAGTGCTTCCCACCTGTCTAGGAGAGTCTGGAGATAATCTCTATAGGGTAATGTTTGTGTTCCCGTGCATGGTAGCTCCAGGGAGGGGTTGGTGTGATGCCTATTCACAACAGCCCTTGTGCCCCAGGAAATAGATATTAGGGTTCAGAAACCTTTGGACTGTTGTCCTTCTGTTGGTGCAGGATGTGTCTCTTTACAGATGTTCCTCAACCAGTCTGGAAGAATTATTTCCCTTTGGAGAAATCAACACCAGGAGATAGTGCCTAAGGCCTTTCTTCATCTTTATATTGCTCCTTAACCTTAGCTAATCTTACAGATAATAATCTTAAATATCTCTCCTGCTTTCCCTTTCACCATCAAAGTCTCTGAGTAACAGGTACATGGGAGTTTGACAACTGTGAACTGTGTAAGGGCAGAGTTAAAGACAAGAAAAAAAAAGAAAAAGGGGATCTTTCCTCAAAATGGGCATGCATCTTGCCATGTGTTGGAGCTCAAAATCAGTCCCAGGTCAAACTGTATGAGTAGAAAGAGCTTCTATTCCTGGAGAGGTGGAGGGCTGTGTTTTGTGCCCAAGATGTTGGAGTTTGCTCCTAGGTTCAGCATGCTGCTGCTCAAGATTGCAGATGCAGGAAAGTGAGTTTATCAGACTCAGCTGATAAACCTTCAGGTGATTAATATGTCCAAGATTTGGGTTGGGGTACTGCTCCCTGGCTTGTCCCCTCAAGCCAAGACCACAGTGCATAAGCTGCAACAGGAGCTGACCACAGCCCCAAGCACTCCAACAAGCTGCCCTAGCTGGGGGGGGGCATGTCCCTGCCACAGGAGTCTGTCCATGGCACATCTTCTGCTTTTCCCTTCCCTACCTTTCCGCCCCTGCCTCTTTTATTTTTAAGCAGTCACCTGTGACCAGAAGAAATTGCACTGTGGCTACTGGATAAATGAGCAACCTGTACCATTTCATTTGTGAGTACAGTATATTAAACCCTGAACTGCTCCAGTTGCCTATGTCTCTCCTTAAAATCAGGACAGCTTGACTTGCAACCAGTTAATCCTTTAATTCAGCTTTGATTATTGACAGTGGGAATAACCTCTCCTAGCCACCAAGCAAGTGGGTGCCTTGTCTGAGCCACCATCTGTGTCCTCTACCACATTCACAGCATACTTTGTGCTACCTTGTATATGGTGGGATAAACTGACCTCTGAAGATATTTACCCCATGGGATGATAGAGGCAGACTGTATTTAACTTTCGGAGCACTAAACCAGAGCAAGATATTCCCCTCCTTTGATTTCTCCAATTTATTAACTCCTCTGTCACAGACGGAGCCCGCACATGTTACTAATAGCAATATTACACTAATGAGTAAAGAGATTATTCTTCTTGTGTAAAATGCTTCCCTGCAAAGCTGTTCACTTCTGTGCCCTAAAAATCTGTGCTAGCATCCCTTGTGACCCACAAGAAAAGATTCATGGGCTGGTAGTTCCAGCTTCCTTGGAGCCTGCCAATTGCCTCAATCTTTCATAGTCAGACCAGTTATCCTCAGGGTATTCAGCACCCTGAGCTGGGAGACAGAGATGGAGAGCAGAACAAACCCCCATAATCCAAGGAGGAAGTAATTAATGACCTGCTACACCAAGTGGACACTTACAAGTCCATGAGGTTAGATGGGATCTACCCGGTAAGTGCTGAGGGAGCTGACAGAGGAGCTCGCCAAGCCTCTCTCCATTATTTTTCAGCAGTTCTAGTTAATGAGGGAGGTCCCAGATGGCTGGAAGCTTGTCTGTGTGATGCCCATCTACAAGAAGGGTCAGAAGGAGGATCAGACCTGTGAGCCTGACCTCGGTACTGGGGAATATTATGGAGCAGTTCATCTTGGGTGTGCTCACATGGCACATAGAGGACAACAAGGGTACCAGGCCCAGACAGCATGTGTTCCTGAAGGGCAGGTCCTGCTTACTGAACCTCATCTCATTCTGTGACCAGGTGACCTGCCTTGTAGATGAGGGAGGGGCTGTGGATGTTGTCTACCTGGACTTTAGTAAAGCCTTTGACAGTGTCTTCCACAGCATTCTCCTGGAGAAGCTGGCGGTTCATGGCTTAGACAGGTGGACTCTTTGCTGGGTTAAAAACTGGCTGGATGGGTCAGGCCAGGGAGTTGTGGTGAACAGAGCTAAATCCAGTTGACAACTGTTTACCCAGAGCTCAGTTTTTGGGCCAGTCTTGTTTAATATCTTTATTGATGATCTGGACAAGCTGCCCAACACCCTCAATAAGTTCACAGGTGACACCAAATTGAGTAGGAGTGTTGATCTGCTCAAGGGCAGGAAGGCCTGCAGAGGGATCTGGACAGGCTGGATCAATGGCAGAAAAGGACCTGGGGGTGCTGATCGGCACCCAGCTGAATGTGAGCCAAGAGTGAGCCCAGGTAGCCCAGAAGGCCAAGGGCATCCTGGCCTGTATCAGAAATAGTGTGACCACCAGGACTAGACAAGTGATGATGACCCTGTACTCAGCACTGGTGGGGCTGCAGCTTGAGTGCTATGTTCAGTTTTGGGCACCACATATAAAAAAAGATACTGAGGTGCTGGAGCTGGTCCAGAGAAGGGCAATGAAGCTGTTGAGAGGTCTGAAGAAAATGTCTTATGAGGAGTGGCCGAAGCACCTGGAGTTCTTTAGTCTGAAGAAAAGAAGGCTGAGAGGAGACCTTATTGCTCTCTACATCTACCTGAAGGGATGTTGTAGTGAAGTGGATGTCAATCTCTTCTCCCAAGTAGCTAGTGATAGGATGAGAGGAAATGGGCTTAAGTTGCAGCAAGGGAGGTTTAGGCTGGATATTAGCAGAAAATTACCAAGAGAATGGCCAGGCATTGGAACAGGCTGCTCAGGCAGGGGGAAGAATCACCATCCCTGGAAGTGTTAAAAAAATGTGTAAATGTGGCACTTCAGGACATGCTCTGGGGGTTATGATAATGTTTGGTGGAGGGTTGGACTTGATGATCTTGAAGGTCATTTCCAGACTTAATGTTTCTATGATTCTGTGATTATACAAGTCTTATGTCCTTGACTAAAGGCCAGTCTGGTCTTTTCATGGGGATTTCCCACCTCACACGAAATGTGCAAGAAGAGCCTTGTTTGTAATAGGATCTCCATAAATGCTTTCCTGCTGTTTGTTCATGTTATTTTTTCATGTCATGTTTATAGAAGATGGTGTTGATTGCAGCTTAGGGCTCTGGGACTCCTTCAAGAGCCAGCACTCAATAGAAACATTTGGTTCAATGGCAAAATCTTTACTACTGCATAAAAATATATATATATATATCCCAGACTGAAGTGGGCTGTAAATCTATAGAAACATAGGCTTACTGTCCTACAAAAGAGTCATAGTCTTGTTTTCATTCTCTGCTCTAACCAGGAGATAGCTCTGTGTTGTTCCCTCCCATATGCCAGGGTACCACAAGGGCTGACTGTCCCTGGAGGGAGGGGGAGTACAGCACAATGGCACAGCTGGGTGGGCAGGGGACATCTATCACTGTTTCCATGCAAAGTGAGTAAGATGGGCCCTGAGATAGTAGCTGGGGTAAGACCAGCATCCAGGGCTCCTGGGAAGCTGGTGGTGACAAGGCAGGATTGAGGTTGGGATCAGGTCTGAGGACTGTAGCAGGCTTGGACACAGCCTAGGAACCACCAGGCAAGTCTGAACTAACCAGGCAGGTCCAAGGTATGTCTGTGAAGGCTGGAATGGGGTCTGGATCAACAGGGTCATGGCCAGGCAGGGGCATAAATGTTTTGGAGTTGGGGACCAGTGCTCCTTCATCATTACTCAGGCAGGGACTGATAGGCTGAGCATGAATGGGCTCTTGGCAGCTTGTTGCTGGAGACCCCTGGCAAGGGTGAAAATGAGAGACAATTGTGGTGGTGATGCCTTTGTGTGAGTGATTTTCTCTTGCACTACTGCAGAGCTGATCAGTGTTTCTTCAATGCTTGTTCTTTCTTTCTGCCCCTGGCGTGTGGTCCTGGTGCACTCTGACTGTGTTGTCTTCACGTGTCTGGAGTTTTACGTGGCAGAACAGTAACAGGGCTTTCTGCCTGCAGTGGACACCACTGGCAGGCACAGATGAAGGGAGAAGGGTGTTGGTGATCAGAGGGACGTGTGTTGAAAGGCAAAAACTCTGGTGGAGGCGAGAAAAACAGATCTCAGAAAGAGTCTTGCAAGGCTGTGGTCACAGCCATGCTGAGACCCTCAGTCACTGAACCAGGCTTCCCAAAAGGAGTTTGTTTTACTTTTCCACTGTAGTAAAGGAAACAAAGCCATTTCTCCTCATACAGCACCCTTTGTGTATAAAGTAACCTACAGAGTAGGTTCCGTTATACACGTACACCTGCAGAGCACAGCCATGTTTCCCTACCTTACACAACTTCTAGCAAAGGAAGAATTTTTTCTGGTTACTTCCTTGTTCTTGCAACAGCTTTCAGGAGCTGTTAGTGCTACATCACAGTTTATCTGGGTTTTGCTATCACTTTTTCCAGCGCTGAGGTACCTGCATGAGCAGGGTGCGTGGGCAACGGGATGCTGGATCATGCTGTGGGGGGCTCTGGGAGAGGGCTGCTACCACTCAGTGGTCCTGCTGAACACCCCACCCCAGAGTTCCCAGCCCCAGTCCGACGTGTGCCCTGAAGTCCCCACACTTCTGCCTAGGATTTCTGTTCCTTTATCCCTCCGTCTAGAAATTCCAATAGGATTAAAATGCCATTGAGTATAAAAACCCTCAGGAGGGGGCTTGAAATCTGCTCAGCTTGGCCTTTTGCTGCTCTCTCTCTGCTCCTCCCAGAGCTCTTATTAGTTCCAAGACTTTTATTATTTTCCACATTGCAAAACAGTAAATACTGGAAAGGATGAGGCAGTTTGAGAGCCAGGATCCAGTGGTGCCTCAGGGCTGTGGCAACCCCAGGTGATCAGGGATTGGAGGGGTGAGGACAGGAGCAGCTGTTCCCCTCAGATTTTATCTTGATGAGAACATCTTGATCAATATCCAGGAATCAAATTGCCCTTATGCTTGGGAGAGATAGGGGGAACTGGAAGGTCAAGTCTGCCTCTGGGTTCCTCAAAGACTCTGCAGGCAGTGGAGGTCTTTCACTGATGGAATGGTGGTCCCCAACACTGGCAGGGAAGAGATGCCCTTCCATGTCCTGGGTCCAGTATATAGTCATTGGTGTTATACTTAGCTGTTGGCCTTCAAAGGGTGAGATGTTTGCATGGCTTGTAACGGCTGAACTGCCAGATGTGTGTTTGAAAATCTCAAGAGCAGAAGGAAAATTAATTTAACTAGAGTTCAAAGGGTTTCCAATGAAGTTTAAGACTTGCTTTTATTCTGAAACCATATTTCCATTAATTCCATTTAATGCTGCTTTAAAATTACAAAGTGGAAGGGAATGCTGGCCAACAGATTTATTTGGTGGTTTCAAAACCACTATTAATCAGCAAGGAGCTATGTTGGCCATAAGAGTGTTTAAACAGGAAGGTGGCTTCAACCAGGACACATGTAACATCGTGTAGTTGCGGTGACAGTTTAAAAATTAGCTATTGTGAAGCTCCACATATGGACAGGGGCTTGGTATTAATGATTACCATGAATCAACTGGAAAGGGGTTGAACAGCAAGTGGCAGAGTTCAGCTTGACCCACTGGTGAGCTGGCCCTTTTCCCATTCATTTAATGTCCAAATCTCATTTCTGGCCAGAGTGGCTATCCAACAGCTGAACACAATGCTTGGGCACAGTGGTGGGTGGCTGTGCCAGCCCAGCTGGGCTGCCTGTAAGCTGCAGAGGACAATAAGAGGTTCAGTCCCTGCTCCTTGGGCTGGATCCAGCAGTGAGAGCTACTCTAGCAGCTGGACAGTGCTGCTGGCCCTGGGATTTGTGCTGCTGTCACTTCTCTGTGAAGCTATTTCACAAGTCTTCCCTTCTTGGTGTCTCCCTTTGCTTTCTTCTTTTGTGTCCTTCTGGCTTCTGGCCTCTTCTGCCTGCTTTCACTGGAAGCTCTGAGCCCACAGCTTCTACAAAGTCACTCTTGGTCTACCTGAATCAACAGAATCGCTCTGTGGCACATGCAGGGCTGCTCCCCAGGCAAGGCTGGCTGCATCTGCCAAAGACTTTCTTCTTCCTGTTTCAGCAGTGTCCCCCTGCTCCTTTGGAAGACAAAGATGTAGGACCCAGCTGGGTGTCCCCAGTGGTAGAGTGGGGTGGCTGTGTCTCAGGTCCAGGTCAAGCTTCTGTGATCTTGCTCCCCTCTCACCACATGGTCTTGACCAGCTCTTCCATGGTTTTTCCTGTCCCCATCCTGATGATGTGGCTATGAAGCTTCAGGGGAACATCTGTGGTTGCACCCTAATCCCTCATTCCTGGATGTGTGCATGGGAGTTTATGTGAGCCACAGCTCCCTCTTCCCCTGGAAATAAGCCAGTCTTTCTATTGTTCTCAACCCCATCCTCTGAGGTCGCCCAACATTTTGGGGGAACATGCCCTCATGAAGCTGTCTGGCATGCTCCATGGATCTGGACATAACCGTTTTGCAGTGTGCAGCAGTTTGTGAGGAAGGGTGCACAGGAAGGGTGCTGAAAGCTTTGCCAGCCCTGGCCAGGTAGGGATAGTTTCCACCTGGCAGAAAGCCACTGCCCATCTAAGCACATCACCAACCACAAATGATGCAGCTTCCCAGATGGAGCTCCAGTGGAAACATGCAACCACGCAGGCACCAGGCTGAAGGCTGTGCCTGGCTCCCACACTGGTACAGCATAGCAACACTGACCACACTGTGGGAGGTGGGCCCAGGTAGAGGAACCCCTCTGATTAGTGACAGAGCTCCAGGAGGAGATAAGTAAGTTCACAGAATCACAGAATCATTATGGTTGGAAAGGACCTCCAGGGGCATCAAGTCCAACCTTTGCCCTAGCATTTCTCTAACCACTATATCGTATCTTCAAGTGCCGCATCTATTCATTCTTTAAACACCTACAGGGATGGTGACTCCACCACCTCCCTGGGCAGCCTGTTCCAGCGCCAGGTTGAAGAGCATCAGGGAGTGTGAGAGGGAGATTGATCACTGGAATCTTTCACCTGCCTTTCTTGAGATAGTCCCAGCAATCATAACGGAGAAGAGTCCCTTTCCCATCTCCATTGGATTGAAGCCAGTGACTGGCAGGAGAAGGGGAAAGGGTGACAGATTCCTGCCCAGTGCAGGAACCTGCTGCCTCCCTGGGGCTTGGATCAAAGATGTGGTGAGGAACCTTCCTACTGTGGTATGGCCTTCAGGTTATTATCCATTATCGACTTTTTAGGTAGGCAACGGGAAATCTGAGGGCAATCAAGAAAGACTTTAGGACCTTGGGATGCCTGGTCAAGGGATCAGGAGCACAAGTAGTGTTCTTTATCCTCTGGTTGCAGGGAACAATGAGGAAAGAAACAGGAAGACCCATCAGATCAGCAACTGTCTCTGAGCCTGGTGTCATCAGCAGGACTTTGGGTACTTTGATCATGGATTGATTTACACAACACCAGGCCTGCTGGTAACAGACAGGGTACACCTGTCTTAAGGGGGAAAGGGGTTTTTGCACGGGAGTTGGCAGGGCTCATTGAAAGAGCTTTAAGCTAGACTTGAAGGGTGAAAGGTATAAAACCCGGTTTGCTGGAGATAAGCCTGGATGTGACACGTCAGTGTTTGAGGGATGGTGTGCTAGCAAGGTCCTTTGGTCTGCCATCTCAGTGGACATAGAGGATGGAGTGTTATGTGTGTTAGTAAAGACAGAAGTGATACTGATGGGCTAGAAATCACAGAAGTGCCTGGGAATGATCAGGTAGGAATTGGGCCTTCTCCCCTCATAAAGGTGATGGGAACAGTAGCCCAACTGAAGTGCATGTACACCAGTACACATGGCAACAAACAGGAGCAGCTGGAAGCCACTGTATAGCAGGAAAACTCTGATATAGTTGTGTGGGAACACATGCCTCGGACACAGCACAGTTGTGTCTGAGTCTGGGGTGCGTGAACTGTGGAAAATTACTCTCTGGTTTGGGCTAAAACAGGTAAACTTTGTGTGAAAAACAACTTAGCTAGGAGTAGTAAGGATGACGCCTTCAGGGGCATAACTATGTAAATGGCGGTGTTTTAGGCAAACCAATCAAAGATGAGTACGTGTGAACAGAAGTTAACAGCCAATCAACTTAATTGTAAAGGCGCGTAATCACGTGCCTGGATTTGTTCGGGAGTATAAATAAGTTTGTTGCAGCCTAATAAAGTTGGAATTTAGCTTGCATCAAGCTGTCCCCATCTCTTCCATTGCAGCATAGTTGCCATTACAGAAACATGGTGGGATGATTTGCATAGCTGGAGTGCTGCATTGGATGGGTATAAACCCTTCAGAAGGGATAGGGCAGGAAGGAGAGATGGTGGAATGTCCCTTTGTTTGTTTTGTCAGGGGCGTTTTGATTTTCTTGCACGTGATGATGGTGATGATAGGGTGAGAATCAGGGGGAAGGCCAACAAGGCTGATATCATGGTTGGAATCCATTATAGTCTACACAGCCAAGATCAAGAAGCAGACAAAATATTCTGTAAGCAGCTGGGGGAAGTCTCACAATCACTATCACTTGTTCTTGTGGGGGTCTTCAACTTACCACATGTTTGCTAGAAATACAATAGACCAGAGAGGAAACAGTCTAGGAGGTTCCTGGTCTGTGTGGAAGGTAATTTTATAACATAATTTTCTAACATGTTTCTGGTGAACATCTGATGGTCACTATGCCCAAGATGTCCTCCAACCTTCACATGACTCACAAGACTGGTGGTGAATGGAATTAAATCCAGTTGGCAGCTGGTCATGAGTGGTGTTACACAGCTCACTACTGGCGCCTGTTCTGTTTAGTATCTTTATCAATGATCTGGATGAGGGATCCAGGGCACCCTGAGTAAGTTTGCAGGCAACACCAGGTAGTGGGTGTGTTGATCTGCTTGAAGGTAGAGAGGCTAAACAGAGGGATCTGGACAGGCTGGATTGATAGGCTGAGGTCAATGGGATGAGGCTTAAGAAGGTCAGGTGCTGGGTCCTGCACTTGGGGCACAACTCCAGGCAACACTTCAGGCTTGGGGAGGAGTGGCTGGGAGACTGCCTGGTGGAAAAGGACCAGGGGATTCCGGTCCACAGCTGTCTGAAGATGAGCCAGCAGTGCATTCAGGTGGCCAAGAAGGCCAAGGCCATCCTGGCCTGTATCAGAAGCAGTGTGGCCAGCAGCACTAGGGAAGTGATGTTCCACTGTACTTGGCACTGGTGAGGCTGCACCTCAAGTACTATGTTTAATTTTCGATTCCTCACTGCAAGAAATAATTGAGGTTCTGGATTCTGTCTAAAGAAGGGAGACAAAGCTGATGAATGGTCTAGAGCACAAGTCTTATGAGGAATGGCTGAAGGTACTGGGGTTGTTTAGCCCAGAGAAAAGAAGGCTCAGGGGAGACCTTGCTCTCTACCCAAAAGGAGGGTGTAGCAAGGTGCGGTCAGTCTGTTCTCCCATGTAAAAAGCAATAGCACAAGAGGAAATAGCCTCAAGTTGTGCCAGGGAAGATTTAGATTGGATATTAGGAAAAAATTATTAATGGAAATGGTTGTAAATAAACAGACTTCCCAGGAAAGTGGTGGAGTCCCTATCCCTGGAGGTATTTAAAAGATTCACAGATGTGTTACTGAGGACGTGGTTTAGTGGTGACCTGGCAGTGATGGGTTAGCATTTGGACTTGATGATCTTGAAGGCCTCTTCCAACTAGAACAATTCTATGAGTATGATTTTGTGGACAGAAGAATTGTGCAATTACCTGGTGTGTGCTGTGGTATGGCACCACACTTCAAGAATATCACAGCTCCCAAAGTTGCACAGAAGTTGTTGTAATCCTGTTAACTTTTGGGTTAATCAAGCAAACCAGTATTCTTCATTAGAAGGAATGTCCTATGTCCAAGAGGGTGAGGTTTGTATGGCCTGTTGGCTGGCAGAGCAGAAACCACTCCTGGCTTCACTGAGGAGCCTGGGGAGTTAGTGGTGGCTTGCTGGAAAGAGGTGGTAAAAAAAACCTGTTTCCTCACTAATGCTGGATCTGTTCATGTTTGCTGGAGGGTGGATGTGTGCGGAGAGGATGCAGGGTCAGTGGGACTGTCCTGCAGAATTGCTGTGCAAAGCAGAAGGGTCCAAACTGGCTGTCAAGATGACATTAGATTCCAAACTAAAATTTCAAATCTGTAATGATATGACATGGGAAGCAGCTCTGGACAAGAGGCTACAGTCTTCAGCTGAGCTTAGTGCTATGAGCCGGGAATTGCTGCTTAAAATTGACAGAGAGCTCTTTGTTTGCTCTGTGTGGTTTAGAAATGAAGCAATAACTTAGAAGCAATACTTAGAGGCAAATATTGGTTCAAACAACATCAGCTCCTACTCTCCAGTGGCCAGTTAACTCGTCCTAACTAGAAAACATCATATTGCAACACAGGCAAAACCTGACACCAAGCGTTTCTCCTAACAAGTTGAAAAACTTGTTTATGGCATTTCCTGAAAAACAAACTAAGTGCGATGATTCTGGAGTTGGAGCACAGCCTCCAAACTGACCTGTAGGTCCAAAGGGGGGGCTGGAAGCATGTTTCTGGAAAGACTGCCACAGCTTGCCAGGTATCCGTTAGGCCTTGGAAGCCATGGAAAATGCTGAGCTGGTCCCAGTCCACTGTTGGCCACAGACACACTTTCTGAGCTGGCACTCCCACAGGGTGGCTTACAGTTCCTTCAAGCACCATGCCCACTTGGGTGTCAGGGGACAAGTCAGTGATTTTGTCTTCCATGAGAAGCCTGGTGTTGGGCAGGAGGGCTGGGATTTCCCCTGGATGCTTACTCTGACCGGGTAAGCCAGCTCTGTAGAATCCCACTGATTTCTCCCTGCCTGTCCTGGATACTTGAACATTGAATCACAGAATTATTTGGGTTGGAAAAGACCTTTAAAGATCATCTAGTCTGTCCCACCTGACAGGGGCAGAGACATCTTTCACTAGATCAGAGCCCTGTCCAACCTGAGCTTAAACACTTCCAATGATGAGGCATCCACAACTTTGGGTAACCTGTTTGAATGTCTCACCTCCCTCATTGTAAAAAAATACTTCCTTATATCCAGTGTAAATCCACCCTCTTCCATTTTAAAACCTTTCCCTCTTGTCCTGTTACTACAGGCCCTGTAAAACGTCTCTCTCCATCTATGAGCTTCAGGGGGGCTGGACTAGATGACCTTTGGAGGTCCCTTCTGGCCCTAAACATTCTATGATTCTTTTATATATTGAAAGGCCACAGTTATGTTCTTCCTGGATGCTTCTCCAGGCTGAACAACACCACTTTCTCAGCTTGTCCTCACAGGGGACATGCTCCATCTCCCTTGGCTATATTTGTGGCCCTTTTGCTGGGGACTGCAGTACTTTGGATGGGGTCTCACCAGAGAGGAATATAGAGGCAAAATCAACTCACTTGACTTGCAGGCCATGCTGCAGGATACTGTTGGCTTTCTGGGCTGCAATTGCAAAGTTCTAGCTCATGTCAAATTTGTCACACACTGGTATCCCCAAGTCCTTCTCTGCAGGGCTGCTCTCCATCTATTCATCATCCAGCATCATTGTTTCCCATCTCATGAGATAGGCACCATTCCCAGTTCAGTGCCAGTCTTAGTCTCACATCTCACCCTGGGCTATAGACAGAGGAACTGGGAAGATGGCCTAGAAAAAGGGGTTGCCATCAGGCAGGTCTCCTTGCCTTCACCTGCTGTGACACAATCTGTGGGGTCAGGACAGGACAAGGCCTTGAGCCCAGATTTTGTGGTTGACCAAGATGATGTCTTGTCATGGGCAAGCTCCAGCTTTTGCTGAGCTACAAAGTAGAAATTCCCAATTCTAGAGGGAAACAAGTCAACTCTATAGACAAGCCCAAAGTCCTGATGAGTGTATATAATATGGGCCCTCAGCCCACTCCCCCTTGAGGTTTGATTATTTATTTATTTTTTTACATTTCAGTGCTTTCCTCATTAATATCTCAAGGTGAGCTAGGTCTTTCTTCATCACACAACTAACAGCCTAGTGACCCTTGGGAAGAGCAGCATTAGTTCCAAAAGCCTTCACTGCTGCATAGGATCAGCTCTGCAGAAATAACTAATCCAAAGAGTTTTGTGTGATGCCCGTGTTGATGTTGAGATTTGATCACAGCTTTCCCTCTTCCTGATTAATGTTTTCTTTGCAGACCACCACAGCTCATCTCCAGCCTCCATTTTGGCTGCATTGGCTCCAGGGTGAACTCTGCCATGGGGAACAGTCAGCACTGTCATAAAGCCAAGCCCTGTCCATGTCATGCCAGCTCTAACTTTATCCCAGACCAATTATAACAAATGCAATTTCCTCAGGACACAATCAAAACTCCAGTCCAGACTTATCTCAACCACAGAGCAAAGTGTAGTTTGCAGTAATAAGGGAGATACAGAAATAAATACTATTATTTTACCTTCAATATTACTTAGTGTGGAGCCAAGTCTTGTCCCTTTCTTGTGGTTCAGATGTGTTTAGGCATCAGAACTGTGGTTGGTTAGAAGGTGTGTTAATTTGTGTTTCTTCATCATTCATATAATTTTTAGCAGCATCCTCTTTTTAAAAACAGAACAGCTGGGATCTGTAGGTTGTAATACAACAAACTTGTAATCTGTAATAGTAATCCAGCTCATATAATGAAGTTGTACACTATAGAAGACTTGATGCTTTCTGGATAACAAGGACAAAGTCCAAGAGGCACTGACTTAGCTCTGTTCTTTCTGATAAAGCTATTTCTGCTTGCACGAGCCAGAGCATTGACCTTTTACCTTCAAAGACAAAAAGAAGTTCCATCGATAGTAAGAATTGACCCTCACTGTTCAGTCTCGGCTTAGTCAGATACGTGCATTTGGACATGGGAGGAGCTCTCTTTTTGCACAAAATTGTGCACCCAGGCAGAGTCTGGCTGGAGGCCTGTGACTAGTGGAGTCCCCCAAGGGTCACTGCTGGGTCCAGTATTATTCAATATATACATCAATGACCTGGATGAGGGGGTAGAGAGCACCCTCAGCAAGTTTGCTGATGACACCAAACTGGGAGGAGTGGCTG
>JANHGL010001323.1:0-14001 GCA_024611195.1 Ceyx melanurus
CCAGGCTCCGACATGGCGCGGCCCGCGCGCCGGCCACCTGCCTCGCGAGATTTGGCGGCGCGGGTTTGAACGTGCGCGGTAAGCGGCGGCCGCGGGGGGGGGGGCGGGGTTAAGGTGAGAGGGAGCACGGCGGGGAAGTCGCTTGGCGTGCGGTTCCTGCTCGATGCTTTTCTTTACCTTTGCAGCGCCGGTTTCCCTCAGCTCGTTGAAATAAAGGGTTCCCCGGTGGCGTCGCCGGCTCGCTAGAGGCCTCTCGGCCTGGTCGCCGGGGATCCGTGAGGGCGCTGGGGCAGCGGGAAGGGAGGGAGGCGAGACGCGGCGTGTCATCGACACCTAGGCCGCTGTGGTGTGGCCCGGCCCGGCGTGCGGCTGCCTTGCGGTGTCGGCGGCCTGGCTGGGCAGCAAAGAGCGTTGGGTCGCCGTTCGGGCAGCCGGGGTTTCGGAGCCAGAGGTAGCGGTGGGAGCGAAGAACATTGTTTAAGGGCTTCCCCTTTGAACCGTTCTGAGCATGGTTAGGCGGTTATGGAAGCTCTGGCGTTTGTTTCTGAAGATTGACAGCAGCAATCAGGTGTAGTGACACAAAGTTCACATACAACACAGTGTTTATGTAGCAGAGGCTATCGGTAAAAAAACTGCTTCTACCCCACGCTCTCATAATTCTGTGCCATTCCAAGTAAGGTGTTTGTGTCCTGCTTACAGGGGCAGAAGGGCAGCTGTGATGATATGGATTGATCCTACATGGACTTTTCATTGACATCAGTGGAGAGCCTTGCAGATTGTTTAGTGGATGTACATTGATTTTTCATCCACAGACTGGGCCTTAGTATGATCTATGTTCTTCTGTTTGTGTGCTTGTGTAAGCTCAACTAAAGCATATCCTCCCAAATGATACATACCATGATTTGTGTTTCTCATTTCTTTTTTGTGTTCAAATATTTTTATTTGTTTTGCTACCATCTGTCTTGTTTACATCTTTTTGTCCTTCTTGGCACTGTTCATCAGAGCTGCAGAAACACCACTGCAGAGAAATTAATCAGAGCAGAAGTTTCTGTAACTCTAATATCCTCCTGTCTCTTTCTGGTAGAGAATTGGCAAGTGCAGGGTGAGGAGTGACAGGAGAGAGAGCATGTATTTTGTATGCCATTACTCTCCACATCATCTTTCATATGTGGAATTCTTGGCTTCTGTGTCAGATGTTGCATGAAGTTAATTAAGGAATTCCTGTATTCTAATTCCTAAATTGGAAACAAGCCAAGCCTGACTGGTATTTCCAGGGAGGTAAGATGAAAAAGCTGAAGTAAACGGGATCTCAGTGCCACACCACTGTTACCTCCTGTAGGCTGTTTCTTATCCTGTGATTGAAAATTAATATCAAGATGATGAAGTGCACATTCCACAGTACAGGTCTGTAATTTACAAATACATGCTTTTGGACCCGGTGAGTAGTTCCAGTATCTAGTCTCTCTTAAAATGTGAGAAACAGTCCTTTGCAGAGCTCATGAGAGTCTCTTTGCCCAGGATTGTATATACTGTCCCTGGTTTGTTCAGCATTTTTGTGTTACCCAGCTACTGCCTTCATTCATCCTGTCATTTGTTGCTTCCCATCTTTAAAATGAAACCTTTCTTCTACTATTTCTCACTGTCTGTCTGTAAATTCCCTGTACTACAGCTCTAGCATGTGTTGGCTAACCAGTGTAGTATCACATAACTGAGCTCTATGGCTACATTTTATTTCAGCAGCAGCCAGTCCTTTATTTTTGTTTGAAAATAATGCTTTTCCTCTGCAGTCTTCTACAATGGACTGTCATGGCAGACCATTCATTAGAAATTGCTTGATTTATCTGCATGCATCTTGCTTTTAAAACAGGAGTGTTCCAACAGAAATTGCAAAGACTTCCTATTTTCCCCTCTGCCCTTAGCTAGGCATAGAATTGAGAGCAGTGTTGTGCTACTGACAGATTAATCAGTCCTGAAACTTCACAATTAATCATAGCAGAGCCAGTGCTCTGCCTAAGAATTTAGGAAAAAATCCTTAGGGGTATTCAGTGCCTGACTACCCAAGAAATAAAAAAAAACTTTTATGTTTTAACTTTGCTGAACACATCTCTGAAAGGAGTTCATTTTATTGCTGATCCAGTTCTTCTCCTCTTATCTGTATGGGAAGTACAACAATTGATTATACAGAAAAGTAATATTAGGAGAGTATTTAATGTATTTTTAGCTGCTTCTAATGGGATTTAGCAGCTGGAAACAAGGAAAGCTGTCACTGAATAATCAGGGCAGTTCTTAGACAGCTGTGTGAGAACCAGTGTATCAGACAGGGCTCTGAAATACACCTTTTTTTTCCTGTGTTTTAAAAAATGCAATATATGCAATGAAAAAGTTGAAATCTAGACTTCAGTACTTGCAGCTGAGACATTAACTCAAAGTTAATGAAGTAATTGCTAAATGCAATTCTGTAATAACTTGTAGATGAAAACGCCTCCGGGTTTTGTGTGATTAATTTATTATTTTTTTTTAATGTTTATGGCAGTTATTACTACCCATCCTTGAACGGCCTCAGGTTGGGATTTAATTTCCATGCTGCATTCATTTTTAAGCAGAATACAGTTATTTCCACTCTCCTTTTCTCCTATGAACAGCAGTCTAAGAGACGTATTTTGGAAGAAAGCAATTTTCTGCATGTTTGTGACTAAGAATTGCAGCCAGAAAAGTATCTTGAAAAAATGGCCCTCTAGTATTCCATATGTTCCTGTTTACAGAACTGGTTCCACTGGCAATTTAAAAGCATCATTTTTCAATGTAAGCACTGTGAACTGAGTCTTGAATCTAAAAAAGACTGAGTCCTTTCTCCCTGTTACACTGTGGTTAGTAATGTGTGTTTCATCACTGAAACATGGCAAGCAGTTTTAGGTGATAGAGTAGAACACAATATGAATTTAGAACACAGTATGAATTAGTTTCTCATCGGTTTAGTTACAAAAAGAAGTAATTTTTTTTGTGTTCTTAGTGTACTTTAAATAATTATAATTATAAAAAAGCCAGGGATGTGTGTCCAGAGTGAGGAGGTACCATTTTTTTCATAAAAATCTATCTATTCTTTAATAAATCCTGTGTTGTTCATTACACTGTAAGGAATGTATCCTTATCCTTTCCTCATAGCAAGGTGAATTCTATGCCCTTAAAACAATTTCTAGAGCACAATTAATCTACTAGATTCCAAATTTAGTCAAAACCCTTTGGATTTACACATCTTCCTTTGTACTTTTCCTTTTGCAGTAAAGCTATTTTTACTATGTACCCTGGTCATTTTTGTATTTCAAATTGGTGACTTGAGAGTCATGATTAAGATTTCCATGATTAAGTTTTCTGCTTTACAAATTTCTAGGCCATGACTTGGAAGAACTAGATTCTACAGAAATACAGGTTCTCCATAGGCATACTTAAAAACTTATAGAAGATTTCAAGTGTTCTTTTGCAGACTCTTAACTGCTGCAGTCCTGGCATTCTGTGTGAATTGTTACTAGAGCTACTTGGTGCTAAAAGACTGGTGAATCAAATCTGTAATGGCATATGTAGTGTGAGAGAAGAGACATGCTTGCAGGTTGTCTTCATGAGTATTCATTGTTATTGTGTTCAGAATCTTTTATAATACAATTCAAATATTTTTTTCCTAAAGTAACATGAAGGCCATATTTATATTTTGGATGATAAAAATAATTTATTCCCTCTGAAGTATTTTTCATTACAATTCGCTTCAGTGCTGTGGTCAGTTCCAGTTTCTGAATACCTAGTTTCACTGTGGGAAAAGGAATTTAAATAAATGATGTCATTTACTCTTTCTGTGCTAGTGTTTTTTGTGTGGGACTATTCTATGAAATTAGCTGCCATTTTTTATCTTAGGTGTGGCTGTGCACATGGACACAATGAATCTGGTGATAAGTCAATTTTGCCATTTATGACCTACATGTATTATATAGATGTACCTAGATTGGTGACTATGATGAGACTTGTAAAAATGCTGGTAAAGGATTTTTAAATCCTTAGATATAAAAGAGGTACATTTTTAAAGTAACAATAGAAGACTGCATGTGCTTTTCTTAATTTAGGATGATTTGGTGGTTTGCAGTTCATTCAAGATGACAGTAACATTTCTGCCACAGTTCCTATAATCGGCTCTAGTAGTAGCAGGCTGGTATTTCCAGTTCCCAGATTTTTCACTGAGGTGTCACATTCAAATTGAAGCTAGTACTTTTGAACTGTACTGACTGCCTGTCTAAACTTATCATCACATACTGTCAGTGGCCCAGTCATTGCTCAGTGCCAGCTTATCCTAGGAACAGGAATATGGGCAGACAAGATTAACACATCACATTAGATATGGTTGCTAGCAAGAGCAGTCAGAATGATTGGGTCAGAAAAACTCAATCTGTAAAAACAAAACACCCTTCCTTATGGGAAAGTGTAAGAGTTCTGTGCAATTTATAGAAAGCACTACTGCCTGACTATCAGCTGTTTCTTACATTCTTTCCTACTCGTATCTGTTGGTCAAGAGGGATATAAAGGGTATTAGAGTCGTGTGGTTTGTTCCAGAGGAGAGGAGTGGTGTCATACAAATATTTCCTTTTGATATCTGTTACATTCCTGGAAAGATCCCCAAGTGTAATAGAAAGTTGCTGTGTAATACTACAGAAAGTTGCATCTGGGCTGCAGGGCCATGAATAAGAACCAAATACTTACATGAGGTTTGAGGGCTTTTGTACTCATTAGCTAAAATACAGTGGATTGCATTCTCTGGTTGTTTTGATTGTATTCTACTGCCTTCTATGGAATGTTTAGTTTCAACTGTACTAAAATATTTTGGGGCAACAGTAAGACAGTTTTAGTAAGGCATAAAATAATGGAAAACACTGTTAGCATTCATTCTATTGAGCTAGTGCTGACAGTATCTTACTCAGTAAATGATGGGGCATAACCAAACCAAGTTGAATCTAGCTAGCCTGCAATTTGACAGCCATAAAAACAGCACTGTAGGTTTTAATGAGGCTTCACAAACTTCATACAGCAGGGTTTTCTGCGCATTTGTACAGTCAGTGATGAAGTGTGTGCTGCTGAGTCTGTATTACTCCTCTTGTTCTTTCTGACTAGATAACAGTTGATGTGAGCATGCCCAAACACACTGCAACCAACTCATCTGGGGAGACAGCTGCACAGGGACTGCACTGGTGTCACAGCAAGCTGGGTGAGTAGCCAGAGTTTAACATAGCCAGAGTTTAACATAATTCTCACCTGCATATGTTGCATTGGTAGTAATAGAAGATTTAGTCTCAAGTCACTGGGTGAAGCATATAACTTATTGGACTTTGAAAAGGAAGCTTTAAGGTAAACCCCCATAATGAAATAGTTAAAAATGGCCTATCACTGGCTTCTGGGTTATGTGTATTTTGGTGCTACTGCATAGCATCTTGCAGTCAGAGTAGTTCTGTAAGCCAGGAGGACCACTTGCAGTGGGAGGGTGGGGTTCTTGCAGAACACTGGTAGTTCAGGGGAAGTTGAAGCCTATGTGGTTTTTGAATCCCAGCTTGTACTGCAATGCTCAACTCTGAAGACATCAGTGCCTCTCTTCCCTGTTCTAATCTCCCACCCCAGGACAATGATCAATAAAGTATTGAACTCCCAGCTGCCTCTGACATCTGTGGATATTGTAAATGTCTATCAATAATCTAAGGTCAGAATGTGAGAACAGCTTTGGTGGTTCTGAAAGACTGCACTTATGACCCTAGTGCTTGTAATGCCATGTGGTGTGGTTGTGGTATTTCTTTTTTGATGTGGAACTGCTTTCACTGAGACGCTCCTAATAAAGATTCAACACCTTCCTCTCTTTACATGCTCCTCAGACTTTGTCCACCATTTTTTCTCCTTAATGAAAAGAAGTACATTCTCTGGAGACAAGGAAGATCCTGTTGCTTCTGGTTTTGTATGGAAGTCTTACATTTTAATTGAATTGGGCAACTATTCTAAAATACACTTGTTCTGGACTGTTCAAGGTTTGAGTACTTTTCTCTACACAGGTTATCAGGGCACAGAAACAAGTTTTGATTAACCTTCTGACAGGTGCTGCAGCAATAAAAACAAGCAAAAGAAGTGAAAAAGAATTGTAGCAATTCTTCTGAATTGTATGACTGGGGAAAATTAGGATGGGTTTCAGGCCAGTGGTTTGAGAAGCAAGGCAAAGTTCATATTGGGGAAGGCAAAAAAAAAAAAAAAAGGTAACTTTTGAGTATCAGAGAGACATAACATGGGGAGCTAATAATTTTTAAATCACCCTTTAATATATGACATAGAGCTTTGCACTGGAGAAATGGAATGTCCTCTCCAAGCAATGTCTTCTTTCTGTCAAAGTCTGTGCCAACACAATAGTAAACATAATGAATAAACTTAAAAGAATGAAAATGTTCATTATTGCATTGAAGTTAATGGAGAAGAGAAAATGAATAGTATTTCAGAGAAATATCAAGGAACTAGGTGAAACAGTAAAGAAATGAGAGTAAATATTTCACTTGCCATTAATTATAATGTCAATATAACGAAACGTTTTTAATGTACCCATATTTTTCATCTCTCAAGAAAACAGTTTTACATTTTGTTCATGCACACTTTCAATTATATGTAAAGTGAAGTAGTTACTGATTTCCAAAAACACAGATAGTTGTGTAATTTGTGTTGCCACAAGGAAGCCACAGAATCCTCTATTGCAATAAAGCACAAAAGCATGTTCTTGACGTGGGTTACATTTCTCATGTTAGTTGCTGGTGACCCCTACAATTGAATAATGTGCATTAAATGGTCTGCATGTATGGAGAGCTACCTTTTTGTCTTACCTTGACCCCAATAAAATGTTTCATTTCAGAGTCTGTGTATGCCTTTGAAAATGTACCTTCAGCAATATAACAGCTGGAATGATGTTATTAATCCTTGGAAATGAGGATCAATCTGCAAAACTGAAGATTTACCAGGTTATATTCCAGTTTAAAGTGAAAGTCATTCTGTTTAATGGTAATTAGAAAGTACAGGGAAGTTTAAAGAAATAGCTGCTTTTTAAATTAGCTTTCAAACCTCAGGGGGTCTGCTACTTGTTAACATTCAAGTCATGGTGAAATTTTTTTGTGCTTACTTTGGCACGGATGCTAATCCTTATGCATCATTTGTGTGGGAAGGCAGCCAGAGTTAAAGCACAGTCACAACTCTGCTAGTATCCCTGGAGTGGAGGGCTTGCAGGACTCCTGCCCCCACACCTTTCTTAGCAACACCATGAATCTTCTGGGAACCATCAACATATGGGAGGCTGAGGCTGATTTTTAACTCTTCTATTTCCTATCTCATTGCAGTCTTTTAGCCAGAAGATGTACAAGGTGTACATAGAGGGAGCCGGTGTTGTTCCAGGAGCAAGTTTGTGCTATTGAATTTCATCAGCCCTGCAGCTTCACTGGGACAAAAATATTACTCAAGTCACTTAGCTTGCAAGAACTTGCAGGATCTGTGTAAAGATCAAGGCTGCCTAGTTTTGCAAGAAATCTATGTCATGGAGAAGAAGCAAGATCAGTACATAGTTTCTTTCACTTTCTCTTCCTTTTTTGAAGGGATGTGTGAAATTCTCAGTTAATGAAGATCCAACAAAAAGGGAGCTATATCAGCAGAAAGATAAATGTAAGTAGTTGAAAAGTGCATTTTCCTAACTCGGGTTGTGGGGCTTTGCTAATTCAGAGGACTGGCTTTGTATGAGGGCTATGATATAGAGAGAATTTAATGGAACATTTTTGCCATTGGGTGCTGATAGAGTCCAAAACCAAATTCAGAACATGTTTTGGTGCAACATCACTCCCACCAGAATAAACAAATCTTCCTACACAACGCATCTGAATGGCACTGTGACTTGCACATGCATGGCTGTCAACATATTTGAGTCAAATTTCCTTCTCAGTTACCCAGATGAACTTGGAGATTCATCACCACTTTGGTATACACATTTCTGGACGTTTTCCTGCCAGCAGCCTCTCCCAGGTCCAGACGTGTACACTGTGAGTGCTTCTTGCTGTAGGGAGACTTTAGGTTGTCAATGTGTGATGGTTTTTAGTGACTGGATCTGCAGCCATCAGCTGACTCCAATTTTTTCATTGATATCAGTGTCTGCTGTGCATGACATCATGTCCACATGACTAATCTGGAACAGAGCTGTCTTCCCTGCTATCATTAACTTTGGTTCATCACGATGCTTCAGCAAACTGCCAGGCTGTCCTGTAGTAATGGGATAAATATAACCAACTGAAGTAACAACATGAGTGTAAGCAGCAACTTTATCTTGCCATTTCAACTTCACACTTGGAAAAAGGAGTGACTGTGCTGAACAACTATCACAGCAGTCACTGTCACAGCCTGAGCTGTTGATGTCGACAAGGTTTCCAAAGGAGACTTAAAATGTCCCAGTGGATTCACGTTTTAGATACGTCAGCTTGTAGATGGTTGGAACTTCCTTTTGGCATTACGAGGGATCAGCAGTAAAGAAGCTACATAAGCCAAATTCTCTCCTGCTGTAATTGATGCAATTGATTTCTCAGACAGTCTGGCCCAAAGCACATTTAATCCTTTCAGTGTTAGGGTTTTTTTACTTATATTAGTGAAACAGTTTTCTCTGGTTTGCCCTGGATTAATATTGATAAAAGTATAGAGAAGATACAGAATCAGGTTCCTGAAAGTGACCATCAAGTAACTTGCTGTTGTTGAAGAAGGGCTGAATCTTCCTCTCATTTACATTTTTGTAAATTCAAAGTAATACCAACAAATCAAAATAATTTAGTTTGACACGAAAATGTGATACCTAATACTAAATGTATTCAGCACCCACTGTACGAAATCTTTGCTAGCAAACAGTCCACCTGTACACTGAGAGCAGAGGGGGAAAGACCAACCAAAACCCCTTAGTTCTAACAAAGTAATACAGGAAACACTAAGTGAAATGGGAAATACAGGAAACTGCTGAGTGAAGGAGTAGATTCCAGTCTGTCCTGCTGTTGTAAGCATTAAGCAACTCCACTGACCTCACTAATGTCTATGAGAGCAAAGTATGTCCACTAGATCTTTGAGACCAGCAGCCTTAGAACAGCAAATTAGCCTTCATGTGTGTTAGTGGTACATCTGCAGCATATATCTCAGATGAATCTGACTTTTTCAGATATTTCCTCTCTGTGTTTCTCACATTTCATTCAACGAGAACTTCATGTTATGCTTGTTACCATTGTGCATTAATCTACTTTACAGTTTTATGTCAAACACCTTTTTGAAATCCAAGTAGATTATGTACTTTAACCACTTTGCCCAGTCTGTGTTCCTTGTGATCTCATCTCTTATTAATATCTTTAGGATCTTGTCTACCACCAAGGTCAAACTGGTCTATCATTTCCTAGCTCTGCCCCGGGCCTTTTTAAAGAGGGTTATGTTTGTGTAACTTGTGTAGCTGCCTGGTTCCTGTGGTTCTGAATTTTGAAGTTTTCTAGAAATTCTGAATGATACTTTGTTTTTGTTGTTCTGGTTTGTCCCAGTGTGTTATACTTTACATCTGGACTCCTTGTTGCTAGAATTTTCTACATCTGGTGCATCTTGCCTTCTTCCCACATAGAAAGTAGCTCACTTCATTTTTCATTAGTTTCCTGGTAGCATAAAGCTCATCACCTTTAATCAAGGTCCTCAGCTTTTGTAGGGTTTGGTTTGGTTTTGTTTTCACTTTCATGAATATAGTAAATCTTTTGCCATCAAAGTGTGGGCAGCAACAGGATTGCTTGGACTATACAAATACTATACTATACTATACTTTTTTCAGATTCTACTTTCACATGTGAAAATTCAAAATAATTCCTAGGAAAGCAGTAAAAACTTTTGCTAATCTACTGAGACTGGAATCCTACCTACATCTTATCCTCATTTTATCATGTCTTCTCTGTATATACCTATCAAGTTAGAAAGAAGTTCCTTAGTGGCAGGTCTGTTTTATTTTGTAACCTTGAACACCTCCAAACATAAGTAAAATTAAAGAGAAATAACAGCACGATAATGAACAGTGTCCAGATTGCAGGCTACAGTTGATTGTGATTAAGAAAATTAATCAGACAAATAATGTTTTAATACATTCTTTAGGTATATACTTAGTCCAGATTGAAGTAATTACATTTGCATGGATGAAAGTGGACTGTAGAAAGTTAATTATATAGCACCCTCACCAATGGCTTCAACAGAAATGCAAATAAGCAAAAAGACATATCAGCTGCAAAGACAATGCCTGTCATAATTGGAACTGATGCTTTTGGCTAGACTTTACAATAATGAGTCACAGAAAGAAATTTTGACTTTATATTGACAAGAGTATATGTGACATGAGAACAAACAGGAGGTTTCACTGAAAATTCTTGTTAGGAGTCTTTCAAGAGAACTGAAAATACATCAAAAATAAAGCATGTCAGTTTCTCCCTCTTGCCATTTAAAAATTTTCTTCTTTGATAATTTACGGCAATGGTATTAATAGATTTATTTTTAACTTTTTTTTGATCTGGATTCTCTGAGAAAGATTGCTGATTCATTTTGTATGCAAAGCAGTGCAGATAAGGGCATAGAACATGCCACTTACGTGGTGTCAGCATTCTCAGCATGTAGCATAGCTTCAAAGGCATGTCACAAATTAAGATCATGTTTAAAGTACTGTTGTCTTTGCTGATGCTTATGAAATTTGCCACTAGTGTTACAGCTTTGTTTTCAGAGCCCAGCCTCTTCATGGGGGAGTTTATGTGCATGGCTTGCTCAAGGCAGAGCAGAATGCCTTTTGAAAAACTGTGGGGTTTTACCAGCAGTAATTAGCAGTATGGCATGGGAGGGGGCATGAGTGGTGTTCTGTGTCCTTTCAGTGAGGGGGGAAGATCTGGCCAGGAGTGTACCTCCAGTGCATGGCTGCACACATGCAGTCATGCTGGGGGAGCACGGACTTCAAAGCAGGAGCAGGATCTGCCCAACGAAGTGTGGCTAGAATGTCTTCAGCAGGATCCAAACCTACTGAGGACAGCTTGAACCTGGATAAGCTGGGGAAAGTTATTATAACCTAGAGAGAAGTGAAGGCACAGGGAGCAGTGAGGAAGTGCTGCTCCATGGGGAGCTGTCGTACTTCTCTATGAATGCAGTGTGACAGTGTCCATTTCAAGTGCCTGCACATAAGCACATGTTGCAGGGGAAACAGGAGAAATTTGAAGTCTGTGCAGAGCTGTACCTTTGTGGGGACCTACATGGTGAGACAGGTCATTGACTGGAGTGCTAAACAGGTGGGTATAGGCTCTTCAGGAAGACAAGCCAGGAAGGCAGTGAGAAAGGCTTGTGCTCTGTGCAAATGGGTGGCAGAGTGATGAGCCTCTTGAGAGTTTGTGGATAATGATCAAAGGATGTTTTCACCATGAGCGTGGTCAAACACTGCAACAGGTCACCAGAGGGGTGTTGGGGTCTCCATCTGAGGGAGTACTTACCCAAAACCCTACTGGGCACAACCACCTTTTTTGACCTGCTTCAAAGGAAGGGCTTGTACCAGGCGACCTCCAGAGACCCCATTCAGTGTAACTTATTTTACAATGAAGTGGACAGCAAACAGATTTTTAACTTCATGGTAATCCTGTGTTTGAACTGATTTCAGAGAGCCCACACATTCACTGAAGATGAAGTATGAGCTTGAGTGTGGCAAAACTGAAACCTAAAACACCTTATCTCTTTTATATTTCATGTTAAACAAAAAAAAAGTAGCTATAATTTTTTGTCTTTTCTTCACACAGATACAAATTACTATCAGAAAGAAAGAGCATGAACTGTAATATTCACTTGGAAAGCAGAAAGAGCACAGTAAATTATTCACCTTGATGAAGCACAACATAATAAAGGCAATGAATTCCTAGAGCTGTTCTAACATTGCAGCCAACAGAGGGCAGGAGAAACTGCAGTAGACTGCAGACAATCTCACTTCCAGTTTTATACTAAGGAAAGCCTACAGAAGAAAACCAGCAGCCCAGATATTACAAATAGTTCTGGATAGAAGAGGTAAAAGCTAGATTAATTCCTACTTTTAATAATCTTGAAGTCGTGTAGCACAATTCTAAACACAACCATTTTCAACAAAGCAGTGTTACACAAATTATTTGCTGGTGAGTAACAGGTGTTTGGAACATCATAGAATATTAGCAGTAGGATATGAGGCTACGTTAATATAATGTTAATTATGGAAAAAATATGATTTTTCGTTATAATGACAGAGAACCTTATGGTAGGAAGAAAACAGAATGTTCAGAAAATTAATGTTTGTTAGCATGGAATTTTGGATGAACCCTTTTAAATAACATTCTTTTGTAGTTTGTAACATTTACTACTACTATAATTGTCAGAACATAAATCCATTAAGGTTACTCTGAAATAAACACTAGAAGTATTTTTGTGGGTAAAATTCTGTTACCATGCCAAAGAAGGACCCTTGCAGAGAGGGATAGGAATGGGAATAGAGTCCACCTGCTGTACCTGTGTGGACTTACATAGTAATTTTAACAGCTACTTTATCTAGCTGTAGGAAATTCTTGCAAATTCTCGCCCAAATCTCGTCTAGTTTGCTCTCTGAAGAGTTTGTTGTTTATAACACATACAAGAAGAGTCCTGGTATTAACACAGAAGACAGTTCAAGCAGCTCTAAAGACATGGAAAGCAGTCAGCTGAAATCATTCGAGCAGCCTACTCCTCACTTCTTCCCTCAAGCAAAACCACAAATCAGAGCACAAGGAGAAAAAAAGCAACAGACATTTACTCTGAGACAAAAAAGATCTGTTTGCAGAGGGTTTCCAAGCCATACCATTTCAGCAGTATACAGCTCACTGTTGGCTTAGTTGACCTTTTGAATATCTCATCTGTCATCATAAAGCCCAAATGCTCTTTAGCATCATGCAGGTGAATTCACCTCCATCAAAGGCAGTGCGGTGGCAGTCTTTCAAACTAAAAAAAATTGTGAGCATTGTGCCAGGAGGCAAGGATTTAGGTGAAAAAAAAAACCAAAGGCATCCCAGCTGTAGGGTTTCTGAATTGTGCATTTTCTTTGGTTTTCTTTTCTAAAATATATATTGATAATGTGTAATGGCCTGGAGTGAAGGCAGAGGTAAAGTGCAACTAAACAAAATTTAGCACAAGAAAAGATATTCATAAGGCTGTCCAGACCCTCTGAATTTAGAAGGAGGAAGATTGCTGTGTGCAGGATTTTGATTGTGGTTTAAAAGGCAGGAGCTGGCAGTTCACAGTTTCTCCTAATGACTTGAGTTCAGTGAGTGCTAATTGACAAGTGACCTTATTAGTCATAAAAGCAAGATCCATTTCAAAGATGCTGCCAAAAAGCAGTTAATTCTGTTTGAAGTCTTCTCACCTAGTGGTACCTCACACTGCTTTGAATATTCATTCCCTTAATTTTCAGCCCTGAGTAAATCTGTAATTTATGTAATTACTTTTGTCATTTGCATAAGATTTAAACAGATAAAGGGACTGAAGAGATGAGAGGGTTTTTAATAAAAAAGTAGAACTGTGATTTTGGCAAAATAATACAGCAAGCATTCTTTGCTACACTTGAGGACATCTGCTACAGTTCTTGTCACTAGATGCTTGCAAGCAGACCTCCTGGTGGACAGGAGGATGACATGAGCCAACAATGTGCCCTTGAGGCCAAGAAGGCCAATGGATCCTGGGATGCATTCAGAAGAGTGTGGCCAGCAGGTCAAGAGAGGTTCTCCTCCCCCTCTACTCTGCACTGGTGAGACCCCACCTGGAATTCTGTGTCCAGTTTTGGGCACCTCAGTTCAAGAGGGACAAAGAGCTACTGGAGAGAGTCCAGTGCAGGGCTACCAAGATGCTGAAGGGAGTGGAGCATCTCCCTTATGAGGAGAGGCTGAGAGAGCT
>JANHGL010001327.1:0-63377 GCA_024611195.1 Ceyx melanurus
TGGTCTAGGTGATCCTGCTCAGGCAGGGGGGTTGGACTAGATGATCTTCTAGGTCCCTTCCAACCCCTAATATCTGTCAATCTGTGAAGCTACACTCCTGCAGATCCTGTCAGTAGATGTTGCTCCAGTAGCTGAAGAGTGACGTAGCATCTCCTGGGCAGGATGGCGAGGCCGGGTGAACCTGTGGAGGTTTCATGGCCAAGTTCTCCCCACGTGCACAGCCCAGCATTCTGCACCCTGCTTCAGGCACAGGTGGAAAGCCATAGCAGACAAAAAGTTCCAAGTGTGCAGTTTCTTACAGAGCCAGATGGGTGTGCAGTTAGCAAATTTTGGAGCGTTTTCAGGACACAAATTATTTATTTACTGCCTATTGTGGTTTCACTTGTGTGCATTTGTAGTGTTGAGCTGCAGTGCTTTACAGGCTGTCACAACCAGGAATAGTGAGCCTCTTATTCTTACAGTTCAGAATTAGTATTTTTTTTCTGTATGTGGTCTTTATTTTGTTTTTTTTTTTTGAGCTTGTCATATCTCTGTAAGTGGGAGTTATATGATTGCCTTTTCATCTGCAATTAGGATTAAACTGACCTCCTAAAACACCAAAAAGTCTTAGTTTGTTTCTACAAACTATGGTGGTAACAGAGAACAGTATTCTGTGTTACTCCCGTTTTTCTGTTGCAGTAAATGCCTCTTGAACAGCCTGTATCAGTCTGGATGATGAATGCTGATGTTACAGTCAAGCATGTCTGGCATGCTGTCATGCATGACCTGATACACCTAGGAGGCAGCTAGTTTGGGTCATACATGAGCAACTGGTGTGTGTGCAGCTGGAGGGGATGGTGCAGCTGATGGGGTGGTTTTATTGTTGATCCTATATTCGAGTCCTGATAACCCCATCTAATCAGATTGTTTTCAGGATAGGAGTCTAAAGGGTGCATTTCATTTTACAGCAGGGTAGCAATTTACCTTCCAGAGTGCTGCATTCTGCAGAGCCTTTTACAGGAGCCAGTGGCAGAGCAAACAGAACAGTCCACATGTAACTAAATACTTTTTTCTTTTAAAATTTTGCAAGCTTTTACATTTCATTGCACGTATGCTGCCAACAGAGCAAAGCAATTAATTTCAGATTTTTGAGGTTTGTTCTACTCATTTTAATAGACAGACATATTCATCAAACGGATTATCTTGTATTTAGTCCTGAAGAATTGCAGTTTAAAAGTATCATTCTAGATCACAGCATTTAGAGCTGTGTGATATATTGTCTTCTCTCTACAAATCAATCTTCAGTGTTGTTTCATTGCTTCACTTGCATGGCTGGGGAAGCTGCTGGAGTGGGTCACAGGAGCTGGGTGAGCAAACAGGCATTAAGTAAAACTCAGATGAAAGGGTGATTTTTTGGATTCTCTTTGCAGCTGTTGCAGTTAAGACAACTTCATTTAGAAACCCACTTAAGGGATGATGGAACATAATGCAAGTAAAATGCTGAAGTTTCCCAGTTTATTCTCAGTCTTTGTAATTTTTAGTATGTGTTTTCCTGCAGCTTTTATAGAATTGTGTGCTTCCCAGTCTTTGGTGCATTTGTCTGTAATCAAATTTAGTTCATAATCTGCCTACCAATTACATTGCTTATTTCTTTAAAGTACATTTTTACATAAAAGATTGGGTTGTTGGTTTTTTTTGGTAGCTAAATGCATGTCTACAGAGCTGATTTGGCAGGAAAAATTTGAAATACTGTTTCGTGAAAGAGAAATATAAATATTCTGTTTGAAAAATACATCAGAGATACAAATTGATTGTGTTTATGTCACGAAAGCTGAACCCTCATGACATAGAAGCCAGTGGGGATTTCACTGAGTAAAGGTTATCTCATAATTTCAGTGAGGTCTGATTTTGATGTTATTTGACTGTATTTCCAGGAAAAATACATAATTTCTAGTTCGTCCTCAGCTCTTGATGCATGTAGTCCACAGCTTAATAAAAATAAAGCATGAAGGGTCATGAGATTTTATAATAAATGGGCAAAATTTGATTCATCTTTGTAATCAGGCCAACTGTGTATGTGACCTTTTACCCCAATGTGTAAGAAATTTGATTGTTTTCCAAGGGAAAGGAAACAAGAGAGACTGAAATTCTTCACAGAATAATTGAAGCAACCAGAACAAATAAAAGAAAGCCCAAGCTGAGGTTCATGTTGGATTGGTATTTAAATTAACAATGCACACTCAGGACAGGAGTAAATATTAATTGCTTCCAGAACGATATAGCATATATGATCTGAAATGACATGTAAAGCTAAGCGTTGTAGGAGTTGATGGCTTGTCTGATGGGAGTATGCAAAAGAGGAGACACTCTTGTGAAAGAACCTTGCCACATCAGTGCAGACGTCACCAGAGGAGGCAGTAATTAAGTGGGATACATCTTCTGGAATAATACGGGTCATATGATGCCAGTTGCCAGAGACTTCTATTTGTGAGGGTGGCAGCTGATTGTGAGACACGGGGGAAAGCCCAGGGTTTTGCCTCAGCAGTGCCCTTCTCTGCCAGCAGCTGTTACTGGGTGTGTTGATAGGAGCAGGAGAAAGATGCAGTGGTGCTTTTCCCATCCTTGGCTGGTTATGGCTAAAAATGCTGCAGAGAGCGATGGGAACACCACCACGTAAGACAAGCTTTTCATCTAGGGTTTAATCATAAATAATAAATATTCTGGGCGTGAGAACTTTCCCTTATTTTTTCATTTTGGTTGCTGGTAACGACAGGGTCTGGCATAACTAAGACCACACAGCACCACGTTCATGAGCATCACTGACAGGCCTTCTGAACCCTCCGGGGCTGGTGGCTCTGCCGCCTTCCAGCGCCTTTGGCGAGGCAACGCAACTACCCCTGCCCCCGCCCCCGGGCTCCTCGTCGCCGGTGGTTGCGGAGAAACGGCCGCGGGACTCTCGTGCCGGGGCCTTCCCGAGCTCCGCGGCCCCTCCCGGGGCAGCAGCAGCCGCGGAGCCGCGTCCGGAGCTGCCGTTGGCGCCGCCTCGAGCCGCACCCGCTGGGAGGAGCAGCGGGCGCCGCCGGGATCTCCGCTCCCCGGCACCAGAACACCCTGGGCGAGTTATGAGGGTGAGAATGAGACGGTTCTGGAAGATGTTGTGGGCCGGAGTCTTCGACGCCTGGCTGGTCCTGCTGATGTCCTGCATGGGTCGGTAGCGCCAGGGTGACTTCTCTCCAGAACTGCCAGGGGGTTCTCAGTGAGTCCCCCCCGGGCAGCCGCCTGTTGGGCGGTTACTGAGCGGGGAGGGGATTGCTCTGGTCTTCTCTCTGAGCTGCACCGCACTCAGCATCGCCTCACGGTGCTTTCCTCCTACTCTGCATTGCATTTTCTGCAAGCGTTTGGTTTTTGCGCGTGTATTTTTATTTATTTATTTATAAATTGGCGTTATAGTGGTTTGTTTGTTTTTTTTTTTTAATGCACGTGTGACGCTTTCTTTTTGTCATTAATCGGGGTAGTTTTCACAACATGACAGGCAACAACTTTCCTCCTTGTTACACGTGCGTTTGCCGGGCTCAGAGCTGTGTGTAGGTGCTGTGTAATGTGCCTGCAAACGAGCAGAGGTCCCCAGTATCGCTTCTGTTCTCTATCTTTGCATCTTCATTGAAATAGTTGAAATGAATAGTGACTGCACACACGTTCCAACACAAAACAGGGAAGTCGTTCCTTTTAAACTTTTTTATTATTATTATTATTTTCAAAGTAACATTTCCCCGAAATGTAAATGTTGCGGTAGTTGGTCAAAACTAGCCTGATTACCTTCTGAAAATAGATACTTTGTGCTCTTGGGGGCTGAAATGTTCCCTTCTGGAGCTGGAGAAATTGGTGTTCCTTTTCAAACTGTTACCTGTAATGAAACAGTTGCAACGGAAAATAGCACTGGGTTTATTTCTGAGTTTTTCTGCTCTCTGCCTAAACAGAGTTTAGTAGGATAAATAATTGATGTCAGAAATGCTGTCTTGCTAGATGAAGGCTATAGGGAAATAAATGTATGTATGTATGTGTGTGTGTGTGTATATATATATATACAGGTTTTCTTAATCAGACTTGGTCGTGTGGGGTTTTGTTGTTTTCCAGGTGTTTTTGGTTTTTGTTTTATTTCCCCTCTAATAGCACAGCTCTGCTTTCAGTTTATCTCTTACTCCTCTTAGTCCTCCAATAAAATAAGATAGTTAATAATAATAATAATAATAATAAACAACAGATGGCTGCAGAGCAGAGAAAAAGCATATGACAAGTGTGGAAGGTCTTAAGTGGCACAGAAGAGGTATTTAAGGAGTAGCAGCTATTCTGTATAAAGCCAAATGTACACCTATAATACACATACTACCTGAAGAATTCATTGCCATAGTGAACTGTGGATGCAAAGCTTACAGGTGTGTTAAAGGGTTGAAAAAAGTAACAGGAAAAAATAGATCTATGACTTTGTAGATGCAAAGGTATGTATAAACATATAGAAGACTGTGAGTCACCTGAGGGAGGAGTAGACAAAGGGTTCATAGGTTTTTGCTTGTCTTTGTTTTGCATTTGTTGCCAAATACTCATTTCTCAGTCCTGTGAGAAGCAGCTCATGCTACTTGATTTGTCCTGGGATGGAGTCTGGTTTGACATCGTGCCATTTGGAAAGGTCTCAGTACCACACCAGAGATTAGAAAGAAATATGGACCTTCCATGGAGGATTGTGGGCTTGTTTATTTGTTTGTTTGGTTGGTTTTGGTTTTAAACACCTCTAACCATTCTGAAAACAGTATCTTTTTCATATAAAGAGGCAGGATCTGGTTCAATCTTGTGGTGATGGTATTAGCTGTGAACAGGTCTTGTTTTGCTACCTGAGCTCAGCTCATTCTCAGCCACACTACAAATGGCCCGAGTCACTGAAACAGCTGCAGTTTGGTTGCACGGGGTCTTAAGGGGTCTTACTGTTTTCAGCTTGCAGAGCTGGTGGTGATGCTGACACCCCTGCCAGGGTGACACACCACTCCCCCGTGCCAGGGAGCAAGCTGCTGGCACTGGCTGGAGCCCATCCCTGGGTTTGCAGACATCTCTTGTCTACCTTGCAGGGGAACAAGGGTGATGCTCCAATCAAAAAGCACAGTGATGGTAGAAAGGCAGCTTTCCTATACCAACATATTTTCTGTTGCTAAATGCTGTAATAATTAATTGGATTTTAGAGGCTATAAGTAGTATTTTAAGGTTTTACAGGTTTGCCCTGTGCTTTTTAGTACATTTCAGGGAAGAGTTGACTACTAGAAAGGAATGTTTTTGTTAGTAGTGCTGCTGTAGTACCAGTGGGGCTCTTGCCCTGGAGAAACTCACCTGAGTGTCTGTTTTAGAAACTTTTTCCTGACGTGCTGAAATGTACTGCAGAAACATTTATGCACTATTATTTTGATTAGATGTTTCAGAGCTTTCACAGGTTATTCTGTTTTTAAACTTTCTTAGAATATTTATTTTATAAATCTTTTCATCTAATAAATAAATTCTTCTGTATCATTTGCAGAGCTGTTAACCCTTTTTTTTTTTTTTTTTTCTTTTTACTTCCAGATGAGCGGGACAAAGTACAAAAGAAGACCTTCACAAAATGGATAAATCAGCATCTCATGAAGGTCAGTTGATATTTCTGTGATGTCTAGATGACTGATTATGGCAGGAGTGATTGTGTCTTTTACTAAACGTTTGATTTCGGGATACAGCTGTGATACATATAATGAGGAGGACCTTTAATTGTGAGATTTATGCATGTACTTTGCCTTTGAGTAGTCATGGGGGAGTTTGAAATGCTGCTGTCAGATATTCCAAGGTGATTTATTTTAATAACTGAAATTAACATAAATCAGAGTCTAAGGACATGATTTCCTTCTGCAAAGCTTCACTCTACTGGTGTTAGTGTTGTGGCTGTAGTACCACAGCTAAGGCAAATTTAAAAAATCAGTTGTTTGGTTTATTTTTTTTCTGTACCATCTGAGGGCAGGGAAATGACCTTGGGAAGGAGAGCTCTGGATTATCCTGTGGCATCAGTGTGCTGCTCGTGGATTAGAAATAGAGGCTTTCTAGGGACAAAAGTCACTTTTTCAATATTTTTCTTTTGGCCAGCAGTGAACTTTGCCTCAGGAACAGAGCCTATTATTTTAACAACATGTACAGCTTTTAGTCAGCAGAGCTGTGAGCTCACCTTCACTGCGTGGCCCTTCAGTTCTAAATTTAATCTGCCATTTCAGTGCCAACTGTCTAGCCCAGACATTTCTCTGGAGAAACAGATTGTAGAATTACTTAACATAACTGGCTTTGATTCTTATTTATTTATTTATTTGCTTATTTCCCCCAGAGGTTGCATTCATGTAAAAGTCACATAAAAATGATAATTGAACTGTCAGAGGTGAGATTTAAATCTGGAGTATAATGTTCCAACACTGTTGGAAAGATCTGCTTGTTGTAGTATTTGCAGAAAAACAGTTGTTTTTTTTAGGGGCAACATTGGACACTAAAACTGAACAGAATTTCCTCAGGGATGTTTTGCTGTCTGGAGTTTTGTTGTTTTGTGTGTATTGTTTGCTTGTTTTTTGGCTCCCTCAAATCTTTAGAAGATGAAGAATTCTATTATTCACATCTTTTAGTGATTTGAAACCTGTGTAGCTCTTGGAAATAGCATCATGGAACAAGGCCCAGTGAAGTACATCCCAATTTTGTCTTGAGCCAGAGATCCCTCCTGCAGAGGGGTCTTTTGGTCCTTCCCACCACGACAGAGCTGTCAGGACTGCTCCTGACACGAGCACCTGTGCAGCCCAGAAACTTTCTGTGGACAGGGTGAGTCTGGAGTTGCAGAATGGCTTTTAATGCTGCTCATACCAGTAGGTTTTCCTTTGGGGATTTGCTAGCCCCCAAGGAATGGTGCTGTGTGGAAACAGCTGCTTCAAGGACCCCTTCTGTGCAGATGCCTCCTCACTGTAATCCTGACATACCCGAGTGGCCCTGAGTGCTTGCTAATGAGAAAGGACAAGAGGCAGCAGATGTGCAGCCTTCCCTCCTGCCTTTACCTTTAGGACAAATGTGTCTCTTGTCCAGTACTTGAAACAAATTAGATGCAAAGAAAAAAACCCATACAGGAAGACTAGTAGCACTCTGGCAGTAAAATACATGTTAACCAACAGGCATTTTTTTCTTCTGGTATGCAGAAAAGTCTACCTGAAGCTTTTTGGAGGTCAGTCCTTTAATAGAAATTAAAAACAATGCCTGTTTTTACAGAAAAGCAGTGTACTGAGAAACGTATCTCTGTGATAGTTGTATTATTTTATTTCTAAAACATGCCCAGTCATTGTTACCATGCTGCCAGCCTCTTGGGAGTAGCTTGAAAAAGATTTAGGCTCTAAACCTGTAAGGAAGTCGGGGTAAAGAGTTCACACTAAATCCTTTTGATTTGCTTGCCAAGGTCATTGGCCTTAGGCCTTCAAATAGTTCTCAGTGTGAGGGGTTGTAGAGGTAGATATATATATATATATATGAGGGGGTGGGAAATGTGTGTCTGTGTGCCACTGGCCCTGATTTTCTTCTCATATTGCTCAGCTCACCGTCCAGGTTAAGGATCCATGATTTACACAAATGTAGTTGGACTCTCTTCTATTACCTTGGAATTTATGTATCACCTCAACTTAATGTTTTGGAAACACTCAAGTTTGACAACAGTTGGTGCTCCAGTTGTTACATTTTTGTCCTGACAGTGTTGTTTGTGGAACACTGACTTGCGTGGAAAATAATCCTTCAAATGCTCTCAGATAAGACACAAGGCCATGTTTAGAAAATGCCATATAATGGAGTGAATGTCAGAAAGCTTCACTGTAAATGAGAGCATTCCTAGCAGAGTCACTGGGCCTCTCCTGGTCTATGCCTGAAGTTGGAATTTACATGCTAGCTTTCATGGTTTTAAATGCAACTCCTGTTTGCCTGTTCACTGTCAGTAGTTCACTTCTTTTACTGTTGTCCCCCCTTATTTATTTCTTTTCTTGCTCATTTTAATTAAACTGATCTCCTGTGGTCCTTAGGAAAGACCTGGACTTTTGTCCCTTTATAGTAGTATATTCAAAAGATTTTTTTTCTTTCTAGGTCAGCAGCATGATGCTTTTGCAAGTTACCATAATTTGTTAGGGGATGGTATGGCAGCCTACTGTAATTCTTCTAATTAACTTATCTATTTATGGGATTCGCTGAGTAACCACAAGCAACAAGATGGCTGAGAAATGTTTATCCTTCTGCCTTCTGTTCCCCATCTTTAATTGCATTAATTCAAAGCATGGAAGTGCGTGGTGTATAAAATTTGGTGTATGAGATCAGTCCCTTGTTAGTGCAGTTGTTTGGTTAATTTCTGTACTTTGCTGAGCTAGGAACACAGTCATTGCAGAAGTATTTCCTGCAAATGATTTTGAGCTACGTGGTTTTAGAGACAGGTATATCGTGGTATTTGCAAAATTCAGCTCTTTGAGTTATCTTTGAATTCCAGAGCTGTAAGATCAAGTGGTCTGTCACTGCTTTTAATTTTTTTTAGATGCTGAAGTTTTTCTTTTGAGTTGGTAATAGATTTTTCAAGGACTCATTAGAGTATTGCACTTGCTAATGCTACTGTTTAATGTCTGATGGTGGGGCTCCAGTTCAAACCTTATCTTTTACTTCTTGTTGACATATGGGCTGGAGAGGTGAGATATTGGACTTTAGACTCCCCTGCTGCTGTGGTATGAGCTGCCAGGGAGAAACCTGGATGCAGGGTGGTGATGGGGCAGAGATCTACTCTCTGCTCTAAGCCTCCCTCTGCTTCCAGCAAGTATTTTGCTTTGTTTTTGTCAAAATAGGATGTTCAGAATTCTGGTAATTGCTGCAGCAGAGGGTAACCCTTGACATAGCAAGAACAGGTGGATTTGTGGAAGGATGGGGATTCATCCTGCTGGAGCTTTTGCATGGTTCTAAAGCAGCTAGAGAGAAACCCAACTGTCATGAAAGCCCAGAAACTCTTCCTGGTGATCCCAAACCACACAACATAAGGAAAGAATGAAGTGTGAAATACAAAGTCAGAAAATAAGTTGCTGATGAAAAAGGAGTAAAAGCAGACAAAGCCTTTTTAATTGTTCCTTTCTCTAACTACTTGAAAACTGCTTTTGTATTGCTAGTCTTGAGAGGCTAAACTGGATATTTTGGGACTTTAAAATCAAAAATACTATGTACAGAAAATGGAACATAAGGGCCAGGGTAGTTAGAGTCTGGGTTAGTGCTCTGATGCAAAAATAAGGTAAAAACTTAAGTATTTTCCCTCCAGGGGTAATTTTCCTTTTTTTTTTTTTATTTAAGAAAAAGTTCTAGAGAGTCTTTAACTATTAGCTACATTCCTGTACTCTAGGGTGTCTGAGAAGCTCTCTGGAGAGAGGGAGTTGCCCTGCCCACACCACCAGCAGGGAGCCCCTCACCCACTGCCCCCCACAGTGCAGCTTGGCTTGGGACCCTGGACGGACTGGACTCTGGGAGAGACCTGCTGGTGCTGGGAGCAATGGACAGCATCCCTGCACAATCATCACTTGCTCCAAAAGTCCCTTCTAAATGTCCTGTGAGCAAGAAATTTTCTATAAGTAGCTGGATAAAATGCTTTTAAAACTCTTTTTTTTTAGAGGTTTGTGTTCAGAGCCCTGTGCTGTGCTGCAGTGCCAGTGAGTTAGAGAGATGGGGGCGGGGGGAGCTTTTTGTTGAGCAAAGACTGGATGAATAATTCAGACTAGAAACCTGAAGTTATTGATTCCTGTGTGTCCTTGAGGCAGCACAGGGGTTTGTAAATGGCCACTTAGGTTGATTGCTTCCTGATATGTTCAGGTATGTGCTTAATGGCAGAGGCACCATTGCTGACAGAGCACAGCCCTTCCCTGCTGAAAGCTGGCACTTCACTGACACTAGTGGCTATCATTTGGGATAGCACTACTCTGCAGTATCTTCTCTTTAGCCATGCAACCAATCTGTTACTTAACCCCCTCACCCCCCACCTCCCCTTCTTTTAGAAATGAATGCTTTTGAGCTCTACATTTACATTTATTTCAAGGAATGAAGTGTCTGCTGTTAGTCAAGGGTGAGACTGTTTTGGTTTTTAAGAAGCCTCAATTTAACACCTTTCATTTTTGAAACATACTTGGAAAAAGCAAGTTTCTTCTCCTGAAAGAAGATGAAGATTCCTTGCTGTGCTAGTGTATCTGAATGAGGCTTCTGTGTTTTCCTCCTAGTCCATTCTGACAGCTGCTGCAAACTGTGCTGGGAGCAAATGCTGTAAAATCCCACTTCCAACCTGCCACGCCTCTTGCTTTAGGCACTGGGTGCAGTGGAATTATCAGTATTTCCTCCTCTAGTTTGGTTTTCAGTTGTTCAGCAAGGCCTATTGCCTTCTTGATAGACAGAAGAATATTTCAGGTTTTGTCCTAAAAAATAAATAAATCTGCAGCTTCAGGACTATTCTAAAAGGTCTTGAAGTGTTTTTCTTTGAGACATGCTCCTTCCAAATTACAGAAAAAACATCTTGAAGAGGATCATCAGTTAATGGTGTAAAGCAATACTCGCTGTTGTTGTTATCCCTGGAAATAGGAGCAGTTCTAGTACATGCATTTACAAAGATCTCCCACATGGAGGTAAACTGCACAGCATCTTCCATACTCTGTAGCTGTTTGCAAAGCAGACTGGAAGGAAAACTCAGGTCTTTTTGGGTGTTTAGATGAGGAAGGAAGGTAACCAGGAGATGGTGAGAAAAATTTGTGACAGAATTCCACAATTTGAAGCTGAAAAAGGGGAGTCAATTTGTACAAACTTTTGAAGGCTAATGACAAACTGCATCGCAAAATCACTGCAAGCAAATAAATCCAAGTGAATAAAAACTGTGTCAGATTTCAAGTTTATTTGATCCTTTTAATGCATGCAGACTTCATGCCTAATTGGGAGCAGGAAAGAGAGTAATTGAAAGCAGTAGATTAAATATGCATGAGATACATGAGAGCTTGAGTGCATCGATATTTTTATGGTGCACAGCAGTACTGAACCAGTTGAGTGTACATATTTATGATCCTTTTCATTGTGGTGGTTGAGTTTTTTAAGGTTGTTTTATGTAGGTGCTCATATATGAAAGAATGAGTAGAAGGAGAATGAAATCTATCATGAGAATACTCAGAAATAGAAGCACTAGAATCAATATGGTTCCTATGATCAACTACTAATATATTAATTCATTCTCTTTTTGTGGCTTCATTGTTTGCAATTAGTCATCAGTATAGATTTTATTTAGTATTATTTATTCCTTGGGGATCAGAAGAGACAAAATTTTACCATTTGCAATTAAGTGTTGTTTTTTAAATTAATTGATAAATTATGCATGGAATTACATTTCCTCTGTACGCTTTTGATGTATCCACACTTAATAATTACTCCTATATCAGTTTAGAAACACTCTGGCTTGATCTTCCTTCCATGGGACCAGTCTAATTGTGCCACTGACTCCAGTGGGACTAGTATTTGTCTCAGCGTGTGGACCCCAGACAGCAAGCAACCTCCAACATTCAGTCACAAACTTTAACAAAAGATTTCATTCTACAGCAGTATTTCATATACTTTGGAAAGCCATTACCTCCAAGGATGTAGGTATGAGACAACATGGTGACCTAAGAAGGTTAAGACCTTTTAGTCCACCTGTTAACCTTGCATGTCCAAGTCCACCACTGAACTCTAGTAGTTGGTGTTGGAAGGGACCTTTAAAGGTCATCTGGTCCAGCCCTTCTGCAGAGATCAGGGATGTCTTCAACTAGATCAGATTACCCAGAGCCCTAGCCAACCTGACCTTCAATGTTTCCAGGGATGAGGCATGTACCACCTTTCTGGGAAACCTGTTTCAGTATCACATCACCCCCATTGTAACAAATGTCTTCCTTATATTTAGTCCAAATCTCCCCTCTTTTAGATGAAAACCATTAACCTTTGTCCTGCCTTACTGAAAAGTCTGTCCCCATATTTCTTACAGGCCCCTGTAGGTATTGAAAGGCCACAATAAGGTCTCCCAATTCCAAGTTGAACAGCCCCAATTCTCTCAGGCTTTCTTAATGGCAGAGATGTTCCACCTTCTCTGACCAGTTTTGTGTCTCTCCTGGACCTGCTCCAACAGTCCTCCTATGCTGAGGACCTCAGAGCTGCAGAGCACTCCAGGTGAGGTCTCAGTGGAGCTGTGAGAGTGTAGAGACTTTGCTCTGAATTAGTGAATCCCTATAGCTGTAAACTGCAAAAGCCACATTTACTGGCTGAGTTCGATGTTATTAGCATTATGTTTGCATACTTTAATCAGTTCACCCCTGATAAGTGATATTTGGTGACGTAGTCCAGGGCTGGAAGGGAGAGGGTGTGAGGGAAGCAAAAGGGTGCTGCTGTGTAACTGAAACTGAGGTGTGTGTGGAGCCAAAGATAAGATGGGACAGAAGGTGACTGGTTGCTGTTGATTTGAGGTGTTGAACTGGAACAAAGAGGTTAACAGTAGATTTTTGCTCACTAATTGGCATCAGACTGTGTAGCAATGAGGAAAATCATTAATCCTTGTAAATGATGGGAAGAGCAGATGTGGAGGTCTGCATTGGAACACCTACAAAGCTGCCCTCAGTAGCCTGTGCAAGAGAGAGGCATTTCTGGGGCACAGTTCAGCTCATCCCCAAGCAAGTGTGAAAACCAGGTCACAGTGCACCTGTTGTTGTTTCCCTGCCTGCTGCAGGACTGTGGGTGGCTGCCTCAGGTGTGGACACCTGTCATGTGAGAGAAGTGCCAGCCAGGGAGGCCTTCAGACTGTCAGGTTCAGGAAGTCACTGGCAAAACTGCTGGGTAGGGTTTTATTGACTGGGAGGAACTGCTTTGAAATTTAAAAAGGGAAGGTAACATAAGGTACCAAGTGAGTGCAAAATCCAAGGCTCACCTTTCAAAGAAAAGAGAGAAGTGCAAACAGAACAATGACATTCTAAGTATCAGAGCTGAGGAAGGCAAGAGGTATGGTCCCCTGGGGAAGCAATCCAGGAGGAGGAGGGATGCAGGAGATCTGGCAGTCATTGAAGGCATTTGTGTTGGAGTCACAAAGGCAGGCTGCAGACAGGCAGGACATGTAGAAGGAATTGTATAGAATATGCTGCTGCTTTGAAGAGGTGGGTGAAATACAAAGAAGCCATGCAAGAAGTGAAAATAAGGGCAGCAAATCTAAAGGTCTGTGTAAAGGAGTTAGTAAAGTAGGGTGGTGTAAAAGGTCCAGAAGGAGTTTGTGTGGCACAGAAGTCCTCAGAAGAAAGGTTCTGTTATGATGTCAGAGTATGAAGAGTAAAGGTATGGATACAAATGAGAAATAGCATTGAATGGTGTAGAAAAGTCTGAATTACTCCGGCCTCTTCAGTTTACAAAATACTGACTTGACAAAACACGTTTTAATAAGATGAGAGGGAAATCAAAGAATATTCAGGTAAGTGATGTGCATTCTGCTTCCTCAGCTTTACCCACCCAGTCGTTAGGAACTAATTAAAGTGAATTACGTTTTATCATTCCATTTAAGAATTCAGACAGGACAGGAGAGTCCTAGGAGTCTGCAGTTCTACTCAGTGTAATAGCTCTCTCCCAAACAGGGACCTCACAGGGTAATTTCACTCCCTGAGAAGACTGTGGAACAGCTAGCCTTTCAAAGCAGATGCACACAATGTAGCTCCATTTTTCTGACATGCTACCAGATGGAGTCTCATTAGCAGATTATTGTCACAAAATGTGAACAAAAAGATCCCAGATACAGTTTGCTTGGCTGTTGGCATCAGGAACAGCTGCTGCTGAACTGGCACTAGGAGGAGCCAGTGCCATAGGTCGCTGCTGTGGCCCAGCAGTTGCTGCAGAAGCCTCACTGGCTCTGGCAGGCTGTGTGGACAAGGACACATCTCTTTCATTCAGAGACTTCATCTAAGCCCCTGCTGCCCTTGCCACACCCTGAAGCGAGGATTTAAGCTCTGTGGCTTCATCCTTGTGGTGATGCCCCTGTTCCTCTAGCACTGTCTGTGCTGTTCTTGGCTCAAGCCTTTTGTTATGTCAGCAACAAGTGTGGTCCTCGCCCTGACTTGGCTCTTACCAAAGTCCATCTCCTGCACTGGACTGTATTGGTTTCCACGGGCTGTATTGGAGCTCCAGAAACTACAGATGAGCTCTGCTGCCTGCCTCTGGGCCAGCATGATGCTTAGGAAACAAGGAGACAGCTTGTAATTCTGATTTTTGATGGACACATCTTATAATTCTGCCTTTTGATAGACACGAGTGTGATTGTGGGTGTGAGGTGGTGAAACTCTGGCTGTGCAACTGCTGATCTTTGCAACGATGAGAGCTTTGCAGCTGTTTGTAAAAAAAGCAGTAGAAGATCAGTTTTATTTGAAAAATCAAGGACAGGTTGTGATAGTTTTGTTTAGTCTGAAACAGACAAGACTGAAGAGAGAGATGTGATAACATCCTCAATATGTAAAAGGTGGTTATGCAGAGGCTGCTGAGCAAGTAGGTCAGGCTCCAAGGTGCTTTTCTGAGGTCAGGCTTTAAGGTGTGTGTGGGGGAGAGAGAATTCAGCTTAGTTTCCAGAAGAAGATTTAGTTTGAAGATTAAGCAAGGAAAAGCAAGTAAGCAGAACAAAGCACTGAAGTGTATGTATTACACCATGGCATTTCCTTCATTTGAATTTTCTAGAAGAAATTAGAGAAACATTTCTGTCGTGTTGTAGCCAATCTCAGTGTGCTCCACTGCACTGGGTCAGGTGAGGTGACATGTCCAGGCCTTTTTAGCTTTACAGTTGTACTCTTCTGTGACAGCTTTGTATGGCCCAGGTAAAATAATACTCAGCTCTGAGTCTTGGAGCTGATAGATGTTATTTACTGCAAACTTGTGTTTTCATTGAATCAGTGGTTTCAGTCTGTACCAATCCTACAGTTCCAGTGAGAATGCCCTCTTTTCAGTGGGCTCCACTAAAAGGTGAAAGTCAGTGATGTTTGGCAACTATCACAGGTGATCAGTGAGGGCTGTTTGTAGAATGAAGGCTACACTGATGAAATAGATATTAAAGCTGGCTGGAAAATTCTGCAGTGTAAATGAATACTTTAGGACTTTAAATTTTGACAATAGTGGAGTAGATGTTCATTTTAGATTTGTACATACCTATGTGGCTGAGCCTGTGAATCTGTGCAGGTAGATCCTTACACATGATGGTACAAGCAGCTGACCAAGACTGTGTGTTAGGAATGGTGAGGGCAGTGCTGTGATAATGATGACAGATGTATGGGACAGGACCCACTGAAGTGTTGTGAGTGACTGGACCAGCACTAATTGAAGAGAACCTTTCAGTCTGTTACTTCAAAATGATTCAAGATATGAGAGCTGGAATGGAGACAAGTTTTTTGTTTCTTTTTCTATAGGAGGCAAAAGCATATTTTTACATTTAAGACATTTGATAAAACTTATTCTGTCCAATAACAGTATTTCAGATTGAAGTCCAGAACAGGACTCATGGATACACATGGTTTTGTCCTACTGCTTAATATGCTTGTAAGATTATGCACGTGCTGGTGTACTTGCTGATTGGTGATCAGGAGAATTTTGGAATATATTTCATAAAAATCAGGCATAGGAATAGAAGAATAAAAATGTAAGGACAAGATTTATCAATGGCCTGATTATTACTATTTTTTAAATTGAGAAATAGCATATTTTTAATTGGTCTTTTTTATTGATGAAGTTAGTTTAAGTTATCCAGAGCCATATGAAGCAAAGGCTAGTGATGAGATGCAAGATAAGAGTATGTAAAAGCAATGGATTAATTGGACAACTGAATTGTATAGAAGAAATGAAAAGGTAAATATAAAAAAAACAAACAAATAAACCCAACCAAAACAAACACATAAAGAAATACACACACACACGCACACGCACACACACACACACACACACACACTCAAATCAAAACAAAAAACCTTACACAAAAAAACCCCAAACCCCCCGACAAAACACCAAAAAACCCCGAGCTGTTGGAGTGCCCTGGCCAGTGTCTATCCCCGGGGCTGGAGCGTGTCTGTCTGTCTGTCTGTGTGTCTGCAGGCGATGGAACAGCACCATCTGCAGCCCAGAGATCTGCCTGTGCTGTGCCTGAGCCCAGAGCTCCCTGCCGCAGGGGTAGCCAGTGCTTCAGCTCTGCCTGGACTTGGGTGCTTATTTTTTACCAGAATCGGTGAAGTTTATTCAGTATAAAATAAGTATCGTGAGCAGGGTGTGTATTAGGAGCTGCATGGGGGTTTTTGCACCATCCAGAAATAAATTTTGGTTTTAAAGTAAGATGAAAGAACATGAGGGACTCGGGGAGGATGTCAATCTGCCTGTAGCTGCTTCAGCTCACTGATTCCCAGCGTGACATCAGGTTGGGCAGGGACCACAGCTCAGTGCCTGCTGTGCCCCACAGCCCCTTGTGATGGCAGCTCCCTGAGGGAGTGTGGCCGTGTGGCAGATGGAGAAACACTCCTGCTTTACATGGGGGAGTCTATGAAGTCCGTGGAGCAAAATAAGTAGTGTCTTGAAGGTGTTGGAAGCAGCAGCCTTGCTTGGCAGCTCAGTCATGTAGGAATATTCTAATAAATCTGCAGTTAAGTGCTGCATGGGTTTTGTTACAACCAGTTGAGAATTTTAGAGTGTTTCTCAAAAATCATGATGCGTATGTTGGCATAGCAAACCTTTATTTTTTTGTATATAAATACAACTTTTTGTATGAGAGGTTTTTTATTCTTTACTTATGGCATAGGTTTGTCATCATGCCACAATAAATCCTTAATTTTCAAAGGTGAAAGGACTAAACCATGCACATTTTCCAAACTTATAACTGTTTCTGAAGAGTAGCTCTTTTCATATAACTTGTCCTTTAAAAACAAACTTAAGTACATATTTTAGGAAGCTGAAACATTAGGGAAACTCATCAGGTTGCCAGGATCTTATGCAGTGACCACAGCAGTTTTCAGCAGTCTGAATGCAGATGGCATTTTCTGTGGAACAGTGTAATTATAGGAGCTCTTAACTATCTGTGTCTATTATCTTGGAGAAAAGCATTTTACTGTAGCTGAAGTGAATGGGAGTCTTATGGGATCTTTTTTTTTTTTTTTTTTTCCATGGGCATTGAATCAGATTCTTAAAGAATAAATGTGAAGTTTATTGTTCAAGTTGCAGTGGCCTTCTGCCAGCTGTCGTTTGGACTTATCAGTGACCTCACTGGTCATTAAGGCCTGACCCTTTTTTCCCCAAACACACCCTTTACAGTTCTAACTTTTGAGCCTTATCCCATTTTCCTTTAGAAAAGCAGTAATGCTTTATGCCCATGCTGGGCATTTAATTAATCTTTCTTCAAGGAGTGAGAAGAGTGCTACTTGAAAAGGCTTTCCCAGGCTATGTGTTCTGAAAAGCCTGTGTTGAATCTGTAGTGTGTTAATTCTTGATAACGCCTGTGGATGACACTGATTTTATAAAGGCTTGTCTGCTGAACTTCAGTTTTTCAAAATAAACATGATTCAGATTTGATTTTCATTCTTCTGGCAACTGTAAGGAAAGGTCTATTTTGGCTTGTTGTTTTAACAGTCAGTTCAGCTTAATTACAACATAGATAAGGGGAATCCTGATGTTTTAAGGTACTGGATTACAGTTGTCTGCTTTCTTTACCCTGAAGTACACGGGTAGTTTGCAAGGGTGTGAGCACAGGACTGTCTTGTTTCCAAGCCCTGCAGCCTGACAGGGCCACAGGGAGTTCCTGGTGGCCTCTGGTACATGGGAGTTACTTCTAGTTATTCCTGCCTCATCTGATTATATTATTTCCTGCCTCTTTTGCCTTGGCTCTAGATTCTGCAGCACATTACTGTTGGTTTCTGCTCCTTCCTACACTATTTTAGTCAAGAAAAGGGTCCCTTCCATTTTACATGCTGGTCTGGAACACACTGTGCCCTACCATGAGTGTGTCTGCGAGATCTCTGTACGTGTTTGCTGGGTGTGCACCCTCTGGATACACAGAAAGGGCCACAACCCTTTTTTCCTGCCACAGTTACTTCTGAATAAGAAAAATGTGATTCTTTTGTGTTTTCATGGAATTCTTTCGGTTGGAAGGGGCCTTTAAATGTCATCTAGTCCAACCCCCTGCAGTGAGCAGGGACATCTTCAGCTAGATCAGGTTGCTCAGAACTCCATCCAGACTGACCTTAAATATCTCCAGGGATAGGGCATAGATATCTAGGGCTGCTGGGGGTCTGTAAGAATATTCAGGACAGACGTCTGTGGGGCACTGGTGAACAGGACTTAGGCAAATCTTAGTCCTTCTGGAGAAACAATTGGAAGCCAAGTATTGAACAGAAAGCAGCCATACAGGCGTGTGCCCAGGCAGCTGAACCAAGCCTTTGTTATCTGTTGATGGAAATGAGAACCAGGCAGACTGCAGGCAGTGGTGACAGATTTGCCAGCCCACAGAGGAGGAAGCCAAGCCTGGTGGGTCAGGGATTTTAAATGCAGAAGTGGAACAGTACATGTGCTTGGAACCAGTAACAACTCGGTTGTAAGGACAACCAGATGTGTCAGCTGAATGGTATGGTAAAGCTATGTGAGTTATTTAGGGTATTAGATTACTAGCTTTCAGAAGCAGCAGCCATCTTCATGGTCTTCATTTGTCAAGTGGTTAGCATGCTGGGTCTGAGGGCAAGATTGCACCTCTGTGACCACTACAGTTAGAAAAGCTATTTTAAGTATTGATAGTGTAGATTCACAGAACCATTAAGGTTGGATAACACCTCCAATAACATGAAGTCCAACTGTCTACCTGACATTGTCATGACCACTCAACCACATCCTAAAGGCCATATCTACACATTTTTTGGAACACCTCCAGGGATGATGACTACCTCCCTGGGGTGTCTCTTCCAATGCACCACCCCTCTTTCAGTATAGAAATTTTTCCTAATGTCTAGTCTAAGCTCCCCTGGTGCAACTTAACTACCAATAGGACAAGGGATAATAGGTTTACTTGAGAGAATAGACCAACACCAACCTCTCTACAATTCCCTTCAGATAGTTGTACAGAAGGATAAGGTCTCTTCTTCAGACTAAACAATCATAGTTCTCTCAGCTGCTCCTCATAAGACCCCTTCCCAGCTTTGTTGCCCTTGCCCAGCACCTCAATGTCTGTCATACACTGTGGTGCCCAGAACTGATCACCGTACTCAAGGTGTGGTCTCACTAGTGCCAAGTACTCCTGCTGATCACACCATTTCTGATGCAGGCCAGGAGGCCATTGGCCTTCTTGGCTACCTGGACACACAGCTGCCATGTTCAGCTGGCTGTTCACCAGCAGTGAACACAGTGAAGTGCTGAAACAGTGACTTAAATTCTCCATGTCTTCTTTTGACTGATAAAGACATTCTGCTTCTCTTGTTTAAGTTCTCAGAAGCTCTTAAGCCATGTGGTATCTCCCACATCTTCCATAAAGAGTCTCTTCTCATGCCCAGATTATCAAATCTGCTGCACTCACGTGGGTATATTGCAAAAAGTTGCCTGTGGCAACGTGTAATCTACTTCACGTGTGGACCTGGCAAACTGTAGGGCTGACAGCAAAAATCACAAGTAAAATTAGAATGATATTGTTTGCATATGTCTGTGAATGTGTAAAGCTACGTAATATTGTAAGAGTACTGGCATGTAACCTGACTGCATATGCAGAGTCTGTATAAATGTTTTGGAAAATGTTAGAGGAGTTGTAATTCCTTATGTGTTCTAGATGGCTTGTTCTGGCTAGTCTTCAGCATGAGCATTAAGTATGTTCTGATATAATTAAGGGGATGGTCTTAGTGAAAACATATTGCAGGGTAGTTTTGTGCTTTTAGTTGTGATTTTTACCAGCTGGGTGCCCTAGGCCGGATGTTAATATGAATTCTCAGGTATAAGTGGGATCTCATATTTATGTTTTGCATTTATCTTTGCAGGTTCGAAAGCATGTGAATGACCTCTATGAAGACCTGAGAGATGGACACAACTTGATCTCACTTTTAGAAGTCCTTTCTGGAGACACCTTGGTAAGCTTTTAGCTCAGTGCCGTGGTTCCAGTGTGTTACACACGTTTGCTCTGTTTGGTAGCTCTTTGCATTTCGACTGCTGGAGGTTCCTTTGTTATTTTCCATAATCTGTGACTTGATACCAGAGACACAAGTTGTATTTCTGTTGGTAAAATACTCTGCTGTGAATTTGTGAGGAATGCAGTCTGTTCTCTTAATTTCTTGTGGTGAGTGTGACTTCTTTTCTTGACAGGGTAATGCGCTTTTTTTTCTGTTCTTTCCTCTTCTTATAATTTTTCTTTTAACAAGTATTGGATGCTTAATATCCCTTTTCATTAGAGGGAGTAACTTACAAACAGCAAGGATAAAATGTCCCTGAAATTGTCTAACACTCTCCTCAGGTGCCATTTCCTTTCTTTGTGAGCATTACTTCCCTTGCTTGGTATTTGTTCTCTTCATTATGTTCTTTTCATGCTCTTCTTTTCATTTGTGGTCTGTCTTGTGTTTTTGCTGTCCTGTCCTGTCTCCTGTCTGTTATATTCATTAGCCAAGGGAGCGAGATTTTTTGAAGACCTTACGGTTGGTGAGTGCACCAGAAGCATGCGCAAATGAACAGCATGAGGATGTGGAGGATGAGGATAAGGGGGTAGGTGCCGACCCCCATAACTCGACTAATGTAGTGTTTGAAGTGTGGTGTCTGCTAATGAAATTCTTAGTTTGGTGTGCTGTAGAAAGGACAAAAGAACTCCAGTTGGTAAACCAGGCTGTGTATGTTTACGATGGAGGTATGGTAAAGACTAATTCTTACTCAGCCTGTTTGCCAACGGCTAAAACACAAATGTTGAAGATTTCTGTTTGTTTTCTTTTGTTAAAACTGTGCAAATCCATGGCACAAAGGTGAAGGGGACAACATTGTCAATGTATTCCAAAACACCCTTTCTTTAATGATAAATAGGGAAATACTGTCATTTCATTAGACCAAGGCATTTGGGTTTTTTACTTGCAAAAAGCACAGCTCATATATAAAAGTTTAGATGAAGGCTTGAAAGCTTCTCTTAGTTAAATCAATGGGGAAAAAAAAAAATGTCTTAATTAGAATCACCAGTTTACTGCACCCATGGTGTGTTTGACACAATATTGGGTAATATTCTGAAATGGGGTCATTCAGATGTGCAGATGTTTGTTGGAATTTATCAAATTTTACGGTGATTTTTTTATACCAAAGCAAAGTAGAAGTGAAGTGACAGCTCTGTGTAGTGGCTACTACTTATAGGGATTGTTCACAGGGTTTACCTTTCTCACCACAAATGCTGAATTATCACTTCACTGTATTTTAACCATCCAGAAGGGAAATATCTACTCGTGAAGTGTAAAATGCTGAGTGCTTGTTAGTCCCAGTGAGCTGTTTTTCATGCCTTTTTAGACCTCTCATTAATAGTGTTTGCTAAAGCAACTTGCTGTGAGAGGGCCTGAGTGCCTTCTTGGCTCCCTGTGTGTTGTGCTGCAGTTGTGATCTTGGTAGAATTTGTGTGCTTTTATTTTCTGGGGCATAATGTTAACTCTAAATGCTTCATTTTATCTGTACATGTAAAAAAAAAAATATTTCCCCTCTGAGATGCTTTACCAGTGTAGTTTGGGATTTATTATACTCTCTCTGTTGTGGGAAAACAAGTTCCAGGTCTGCAGTCCTTTCTTCCACCTGGGGAAGCTGCTCAGTAGCAAGGGCTGTGAAAAACAAGGGATTAAATCAAATGTTCTATAATGGAAGGAAAAATCCTTTGTGCTTTAATTTATGCTTCTTATTCACCTCCATTTCCCCATGTTTCCTTTTGGCAAGCATCTGATATGCCACAGGGGCAAAAAAAAAAATCAGTTGAGGAAGGCTTGGGCTTGTATCTGTGTGTTTCACAGTGACTGTCTGAGGAAATACTCATATTCATGGCTGATCCCTAGCCATTATAGTCTGCTGCAGTTTATTGCTGTGAAAGTTTGTGAAAAATCTGCAATAAGGAAGAAGAATAGAAGCATTTGGATCTGATGATATAAATTAAACTGCTTTCCCATTGCTGATCTGTGCCAGCTAAGTAAAGTTTGCTTTTTCTGTGTGGTTCTTCTTCTTGGTGGTTTTACACTAACTGCATGCAGTTTTGCCATGTTTCCATTAACACACCACTTCTGCTTATTTTACAGTTTCTTCTGGCTGGTTTTGAGTTTGCTTTGAGAAGAGTGACTTCTTAGATTTTTTTTATTTTTTTCACGTTTTGTGATGTTCTACCGAAGTCAAGAGTTTAAACTTGCACTCTAGGGGTGTTACATGTTATTTTGTTTGGAGGAAGGCATTGTCTTTATTAGGTACTCTAAATGAATATGTATTGATATAATAATGGTTATGCAGTCATTCTCTAAGTAACATTCAATCATAAAGTTGCATACTGAAGTAAGCTTTGCCATCACAGAATTTACCAGAGCAACATGAAAGTCCATGACATTACTTATATTTTGATTTGCTTAGCATACTGCATAATAATAATAATAATAATATATTACAGTGTAGTTTCTGTAGGTAGATTTATGCAGGGCCTTTTTTAGCCCTCTCAGCCTTAACAGTGCTTTACAGGGAGACACCCATCAACCTTCATGGATCCAAGTTGCAGTCTGGGACCATTGATCTCTCTCATCATCCACTGTGCTAAAGAAATGTCACAGATTTAAAAAAAACCCCATAATTAGTAGGAAAGTGCTTTAGTGAAGGTATTGGCTTCATTGAAACTGCAGTGCTTCAAATGTTTTACGTGGATTCTTTTAAGTCACAGTGTTGTTTTGCCTGACAAGAAAATCTCACAACTACTGTCTTCCAATTTTAGCCTCGAGAAAAAGGTCGGATGCGTTTTCACAGGCTCCAGAACGTCCAAATTGCACTTGACTATTTGAAAAAACGCCAGGTATGGGGGACATTTCACTGAAAAATGTTGATGAAAATGTTGTCACCTTTAGCTAACAAACAGACTCTGTCCTGCTTGGCCTTTCCTGTGTGCTGGCTTAACCACTGCTGCTGTAGGCTTGGCTTCATCTTCTGCTTCAGATGGTTAATAGAGATGTAACTCTGGGTAACTAGAGTTAAAAAGGTAACTACACCACCCTTCTCTGAGGAGTAGCATCAACACACTGCGTGGTGTATTCTTGTTATCCTTTCCCCTTCTGACATGGACCCCAGTGAGGGATATTTGGCATGAGGAGCAGATCTGCTGGTGTAGTGACAGCTGAGGAATCTGCTCAGCTTGGTGTTGGGGGGAGAGGGCCATTCCTGGCAGTCTGCTAACAGACAGTGCCATTCCCTTCTGCTTTTGAGAATTATTAAAAATAACAAGAGTAGGCTTGGGAAGTGAGTAATGCATCCCTTTATAATTGTGCCTGTCTACTGCAGTATGTTATTTGGGACATGTTTATTTCATTTTTTTTTTTCTGTATTTTCTTTCCTTGATGGCAGGTGAAGCTGGTTAACATTAGAAATGATGACATAACAGATGGGAATCCCAAATTGACTTTGGGGTTGATATGGACCATAATTTTGCACTTTCAGGTAAGTCTGGTTTTGCTTTGACAGTATGTTTTCATTCAGATTCTTACATACAGTTCTGATGAATGTTTCAATTTATAACTCCATAGAGACTGTGCAAAAATACAGATTATATCTCTTCTCTAATGTATATTGGAAGTTTTTAATGATATATCTCCTTTTGTGATGGAAATCGAATCTGAAGGTGGTGTTTGTTCACTAATTACCTGTCTGTGGAGTGAGGGGAAAATAGCTTGGGTCTTGAACATCATTAAAGACAAGACCTGATTTATTCCTTCCAGCATTTGGACAAACTGTCTTGTTTGATTCTGAAGACTTCTTTTGATGAGCATCAAAATACATAAAACCTTTTAAAATCCTTTTCATTCTGGATCTGAATTTCTTTGCTGATACAAGTGTTCTAGCAAGCACTACTCTCAGCTGTTTGAAGCAGTCCCTGACACTTCAGCATTTGTTTGTAGCCCCAGCAGTGGCAGCACGGGTCACACTAGGTGGCACTCTGGCTGTTGCACACTGGTGGGATTGTGTACAGGATAATGCAGCCTTACAGTGTGTGGTGTTAAATTGCTCCTCAAAATGAGCCTTTCACAATGGTCGTGGCTGCAGATGATGTAATTCAGATGACAGATAATTCTCATTTAGTGACTGCAGCATTGTAAGTGAGAGACTCCACACTGTGCAGGCATTTTAAATGGTAAGAAAATGCCAAGACTGTACAGAAAACAAAGTGTGGCTCACTTAGAAATGTCCTGCATTGGATTTAGGATTGCAGAAAAGTTACTCTTAACCAAAAAAATGGTTAAGGATCTAATTTGCCTTTCTGTGCATCCTGAGGAGGAGCAAAGATGTGAACAGGGCCAACATGGTCCTGGTCTAAACGGGGTGCAGAGTTTAGCCCAGGCCAGTGGACAGAGTAAAGGAGAAAGCACAAACTGCTGTCAAGGACCTCGAGTGCCCTCGCTCCCCTGTCATGTCTTTGCTCCCACGTTGTTACACAGAGAAAGAAGGCTGGGCTAAAATGCATTTTAGTATGACCCACAGAATAGCCAGTGATAGATTTTTGCTGTGTTTTAGGAAATAATATTCATTAAAAACTTACTAATAGACACTGTTGGTGGAAATTAACCTTTACTCGATGTATTTTTTTTCTCTGTGAACCTCATGAATAGGTTTTTGAAGGATGAAACTGTTAGTTTTGCTCACTAGCCAAAGCACATTCTGATACAGTCTTGAGTGCTTAGAAAAAGTGATGAAAAGTAGTGTTATAAATGATGAAAAGGAGAAACATTTATATGAAGTAACTCATTTAGATGAGCTGATGTGACAAGGATTTTCCTGTTTAAGGTAGCCAGCTACCCATGAAATACATAGAAGCATTTAAATTGTAGCTGAGACACACTTAATTCCCTCTGTCCAGACCCCTAGTAGCTACTAGTACTACATCTCTACCAATGCAATTTTAGTTCAGATCTTGCATGTCAGCTTTTTTTTAATATCTTCAAAAATCCAGTATTGAAATAATTTTAAGAATAACTAGTTGTACTAAATATTAAGCCTCATTAGTAATTATTAAATAACTGAAGAAGAGGATTAAAAAAAAAAATAAATCTGTGCTATTTATGGCTGCAGTGCCTACACTGAATGCAGAAGGGATTTGTAAGGTGATGTAACAGACACCCACTGTGCTCATCTGTGTTCCTCTGGCATTTGCCTGCACACTTCTTTTAAAGTACATGGCAATTTGCTGTCACTAACACCCGTGTATGGCCAACTTGGATTCAGAATGTATCTGAAGATAAGAAGAATGAGAGTGCTTACACCTCATATAATTTTTTTGAGGTTTATTTAGATTTTGTATGAGGGAAAAATAGAAAATCCTGCTGAGTTTTGGAGTGAATTTAGGAATGATTTAGGGGAAAGGCATGATGAACAAAAATAAATGAAGGATTTCCATTTAAGGATTACATTTCTCTGAATTATGTTTAGAGATGGTTATGGCTTTGGGACTTCATACTTACAAGTCGATAAATATAAATATTGTTCTGAATTATACCAATGACTTTTGCAGCTGCACAAGTCCAGAAATTGTATGTTATTCTGTGTCCCAAGTAATTACATACAAGATACAGAAAAGATGGAATGGGAAATCTGGTGGTTGAATTGAGTATGTTAGAAAATAATTTGTCCTCTGGATATTGAAAATCCCTGAGACGTTTGTGTTGTTAGGATTAGGCAAATGTCCACTGTGTGCATTGAGCATGCTATTAATAATATCTGCCTTTTTAAATATTCAGTTTCATAACACAGTAAGCATTCTTAAGTTGGTTTCCTGGCACCTATAGAAGATGCTAAATCAGATTACAGTATTTTGTATAATTATAGGCTGTATATATAAATACCCAAATTAATACTTGAATGGACTCCTCCTTCAGCACCCAGTATATTTTCACTGATGACATTGAAGATAAGTAACTGTAAATGAAAGCAGAATTTGGCCTTTGTAAGTAACCACAATTTTAGTCAGATAATTCCTGTGAAGATTGATGATAGTTTATTTTCAAAATACTGCAGACATTCTTTAATGAATGTTAAATATTTGGAATGATTTTCAGTATGTTGAAAAAAAACCCAACAAAGCAAAATCTGAAATTTTAAACACCCCAGTATCAAAAATTAGGCCTTTGTGAACTTGGACCTTAAAAAAAAAATCTAGAGCTTCTAAGTCAGTATGACTCAGGAGATTTCTCTGTTTCAGTTTCATCATCATTTTGCAGCTCAGCAGATGCACTGAAAGATTTTTCCTTCCACCCTCCCCATCTCCTTGCTGTCAGGTCTCTTTACAGGATGCTGCTTTTTAAGGCTGCAGTTGGTAATGTTCTTGTCCAGATGTTACAGAGCTCTGTCATTCAGCCAGTTCTCAATCCACCTCACTGTCCATTCATCTAACCCACACCTCCTGAGCTTACCTATGAGGATATTATGGGAGACAGTGTCAGAAGCTTTACTGAAGTCCAGGTAGACAACATCCACTGCTCTTATCAACTCATCATTACTGTCAAATTTAACCCCAGCGGCCTGGGAGCCAGCAGCAAGGAGCATCTGAGTTCTTGACAGTTCTTTGGAAGCTGATCCTGCTGCTTTGCTCTATTACTCATTCTAGATCATGTCAGTAAAATGTTGTAGAAGACTTTGGTTGAACTTTCCCCCTGGAGATAAAGTCTTTGGGTTTCATTATTGCAATTCCTTGTCAAATAAATGAGGGAAACTCACTGGCAACACCTGACAGTGCTTGGCCAGTCACTTGGTACTTCTTTCACAGCAGGAGAAACCATTTGTATGTACCCCTGCTGGTGTGTGGTGGTTTCAGTAAGATTTGAGTATCTGTTACAGAAAGGAAGTGGGAGCATAAAAAGGTATTTTCCAGTGCTGGTGATAAAACTCTGGGTGCACTTCAGTGGTGTTTCAGATGTAGTCAGATGATTCTTAGAAGTTACATTCAGAGCAACACAGGGATACCTACAGAACAGAATGGGAGGAGGATGAAGCTTCATTAACAGTAATTCTGTGGACAGTTTTCTAGACAGACTGGCTGTTGTGATTTGTTTATCTTTATCTGCCAGAAGGTTTAAATCTACTGCAAAGTTCCAGCCCCCAGTACACAGCACCACTACCCTGAGCAAGCTGTTACACTTGTGTGATAGCAGTGAAGCAGCAGGTTATTTATAGCTGACAAATCAGTGAAAATCATATCAGCTGCTCTGAAAACTCCACATACAAATAACAATTTGACCCCCAACAAGCTGTCGGAGCAATCTTTGATCCATCATTTTATTCTTCCCTTCTGTGGATCATTGGCCACGTAATAAAAACATTTGAAGTGCAAAACAAATCTGCTAACTAAATCCCTGCTATTTGCTGGCTGCTTGCTTTTGAGTTTGGGAGTTTAGCAAATAGTTTCAAAGGTTGCTGCATATTTTCCTGCTTTTATCTTGCTGGAGTTACTAAATTAAACGGGAAGTTAAAACGCATGGGAGAATTTTCTGCTGCTCACAAGTGCTATGTCATCCCTGTGAAAGGCCATCAGCGTTACAACCCAACGCTGGAGCAGTGATGTTTATTTAAGAGGATTGGTGGCCAGAAATAAGCCACAGTGTCTAATCAGACACAGGCCCTGCCTGGGCACCGTGCCACGTCGTTTATTGCGTGTGCATTTCTCATAAGCAAAATGGCTACGTCCCGAGGAGGATGGATGTGAGGTCTGAGAGAAATTACGGTGCGAACGGAGGGTCTGAACTTTCTGAGGAGGATTGAAGTCTGGGTAAATCTGCTGGAATGAATGAGGCTGGGCAACTGTGAGGTACCGAAAGCCAAATGGGGAATGTCTGTGGATGTGTGAGGGCTGAAAAGGAAGAACTGTGTTTAGATCCTGCCAAAGCTCCCTTAAATCCAGCTAAACATTCTCCTGGAAGAAAATATTTGAGAAGAAAAAGAAGAAAGAAATCAACTGAGGAGGGACCAGATTCAGTACAGGTTAAAGAAAATGAAGAAAAAAGCCAGGATGAAGTGGGGATTTCAGAAAACATCGAGATTCATCCCAAGGGTGTGAGATTGGCTGATGCTGTCCCTGGGAGAGTGACAGTGGCTGGTAATGCTCTGCCTGTGAGTACAGACGTTTTGGCTGATCCTGTTAAAGCAAAAGTTTTACCAGGTGAAACAAAGAGTGATTCTCTTCGTGGGGACAGTTTTCATGGTGACAGTCAGAGACTCACCAAGTCTGATGAAGCAGAGACATGGTTAAAGGAACAAGAGAAGAGTTCAGAGAAATGCTGTGCATGGAAGAGGAAATACTTGGATGATGGCAACAGGAGAGAATTAGCATTCCTGAAGAAATCTAGTGGTCTTTGTTATGGAAAAGCAGCCAGCTTGGATTCTGCTATCCACATTTTAGGCAGACAATGTGAAGAAACTGGGTTAAATGTAACTTCTTGCAGAATGGTTGAAGATGTCCCAGAAAGGAATATCTCTGAAAAGCTGCATCACTTTCTCTCTGAAAGAAAAAGTGATTCGCTGCTTGAACAAATGAAATTTTATTCTGCTGCTGCTGTGTTTTCCCAGTTGCCAAAAGAAAAGGCATTATTTAATATTCCACCAAACAGGAGTAAGGCAAGTATTTTGGCACAGTATATGGTATTTGAAAGTTAGCTAAGAAAAAGTGTTGGAATAGTACTTATACTGTTATAAAAATATCTTTGCTTTGCTCTTTGTAAGCCTTTTACATGTGCTATGATGCTGCATCTAGTCACAGGACAAAACGTATTACTTAATCTTTTTCACAGGTTACCAAATACCTCCTTGTTTTGGGGGTGTTGATGTGACCTTGTGCTGTTTTGCTCTCTTCAGTAGTTTGTTTCCTAATTTAGGAAAAAGATTTTCATGTTAAAATGGTTTTAGAAGGTGGGTTGAATTTTAGAGAGTTAAGTGCACATTCAATAGCTGCAGTAAATTTTCTTATCAACTTTTGACAGTCTTATAATTCCTTTGGGTCTTGTATCAAGGAAAGGAATATTTCTAATTCTTTTCAGTTATGGCCAATAAGAACTGAAGAAAGACAGAAATATTTAAGCATCTTGAAGTAGAAAAAATGAACATAAATAATGTTAATAATTCTATACACTTCTTTTAAAAGACCTTTCATTCCAAACTGTGTCTGTATGGCCTATTAATATCAATTACTGAAATTTCATCTTCCTCTGAGGGGAGGATTATTTTCCTTTTACAAAAAGAGAAACTGAACTGCAATAATAGTTCATAATGTCAGAAGGAAAACAAATTTTTATCTGTTGGTATCCATGGCCACCAAGTCAATCCGTATTACTCATTCTGCCCCACTCACCTTCAGCACAACTCTAATTCATAGGTGTTGAGTCAAATGCCAATAAAAGGATCTGGTCCAAACCTTACTCCTCTTGCTTAAGAGGGACATCTGAGCTTTGATTCTGAGTGAGCAGAGGGAATGGACAGTCAGGCAAATGAGCTCTTTCCAGCAACCAGCTGACTGCACTTCTGTTGTTGGTAGAATTTCCTGTTGTCACAGCAATCAAGTGACACTTTTTCTGAGCTTAGTTTTTAAACACAGAAAATACACCCAATTACAGCACACAGTACACACTAGTACAGATAGCCTCTGAATACACACAGAGATCTTTGCCCTCGTAATCTTAGCTGGAATTCAGGAACAGCTTAGGTATGTTCTCTGATTTGAACAAAACGTCATTACTGAGCAAAAGAGTCTGCAGCCTTATCTGTTCAGCCAAGCATGGCCTCTTTTCCCTTTTCAGCAGAGTAATGCAGCTTCTAATGTTTAGCATTTATTGCTCCAATATAGGGCTTGGTACCACAGGGGTAAGGAGGAAAAGAGCATGGCTTTTCCTGAGCACATATATCAGTACTGAGCTGCTGGAACTGATGAAACAGTGTTATGGTATAAACATGAAATCTACTGGAAGGTCAGACTAAATGCAGGAGTTGCTGCCATGTCTGGTTTTCAGTTCAGTTCCCTTTCTTCATGCAAGATTCTAAGTAATTTTAAGAGCACCTGGCTTTGACCTGAAAAGATCCAGGAAGACTCGATTTCAGACTCCAGCTTATTTTACAGAGTCATGGCTGCTTTCTGTTTGATTGCTCTGAGAACTAAATCAGTATTTACATGTCTTGTATTTCAGTGTAAAACAGTAAAGCTGTTCTACAAATCCACAAAGTTGTTGTTGTTATCAGCCTGAGCTGAGACACAACAACAGCAGATACCCATCTCAGGTCTTAGCATTTTCTTTGCTGTAATTACAGAGAGCAGTCACCTCCACTCACCTTGTCTGCTTATCCACCCTGTCATGTGCTCTTGGCTTACACAGTGTCTCAGAAGAGGCTGATGCTTGAAGGCTTGTTGGCTTTTCAAGCTGAGAGGCAGAGGAAGCTCCTTGGTACCTCTGGATAATTTGTGCTTTAACAGATACTACATTTGACCCTCTGAAACAGCATAGTCCCCACTACTGGAATATATCCTTCGAGTTTCTTCCTGTGGCACCTTTTCTTACTCATGCAAACCAGTTAAAATTTTTATATTCATGTATATGCTGCTGCATTCCCTCTGTCTACCTATTTGCAAAATGCAGGGAATCAGGGTATTCTGAAGCTTCAATATAGCTTTGAGAGAAAAGCTTGTTATCCTCCACTGGTGCCTAATTTCTACAGCCCTTGTTCCAACACAGGTAGGTGATTTCCTGAAGCAAGTTCTGCTCTGATACCATTCTGTCTGGGGTGCCCTAGAGCAGGTGGCAGTTTGCAATCAGGTCAGGAAGCTGTGGGTGGAGAATCAAACTGGCTTCCTGCAGCCACTTGCCCTTTCTCGGTGATGTTTGAGCACAAAGCAAGTAGAGTAGAAAATGAAGGCTGTAGTTTTGGCTTCTCTGCAGGGGATTCTGCCACTGTGCTATTTGCTGTCTCTTGTGCTGAAACAGGCCATGGTTTTCAGTCAATATCAGCAAAAGATAAGCTAACAACTGGTATTACCACCAGCTTCTAGTGGCTGTCAGCTTGTACTGAAAGCAACTACTTCTCTATAACACATTATTGATCATTAGCATTACTCTTCCTGTCTAATTTGTGGTAGTTTCAGTTCTGGTTTATGGATGTAAACATCTTCTAGAAAAAATGTCTATAAACAAATATCCAAAGGTATTTGTTCAGCACTCAACTGTTCTCTTGGCAGCAAGTACCTCAGCTGTTTGTTTGGGTTTTTTTGCCTTGCATCTGCAAAGTGTTTGATAGAGGGGATTTCTTATCTCGGCTACAGTACTAATAATAATCTGCCTGAAGAAAACACATGTATTTTGAGTCAGGTTAAAAGCAATATACATGCTTTTAAATAAGAAAATGTAGATTATTTTTAATCAGCATATTCAGTAAAATACTTCTGGCTAAGTAGTCATCTGTTTTTCATTACAGTTATTATTGCAGATAGCTGTAAGTTAACAGGACACCTTCCAACTATGACCACTATCACATCATCTTGTATTATTTATTCATGTAGTACAATTAAGGGAGGGATGGATGCCAGCTCATCTTTTGGAATGTGGTTTGCAGGGTAAAACTCAGGAATTTTGATTTATCAAGATAGCATTGTTTGCTTCCTTGTAACACTCCTAAGGAGTAGGTGCAGTCCGTCTGTAATCATTGATGGAACTACAAAACTAGGGCTGGAAAGTTTTTGGACAGGTCATCTAGGTCATCTCTGTACCTGAAGGCAAGCTAACTTAAAGAAAACCATCCTGAGACTTGTTTTGTGTCTGCCTTACTGGTGGTTTCACATACTTCCTGAGTAATTATTCCAGGGCTTATCTGTCTTTTCTGTTAACAAGTGGTTTTAGCTGAAAATATGTACACTCATTTTGAACTCATTAGTCCTTTTCCTTTTCCCAGAAGAGTTGATTTATTCCAATTTTTTTTGCAACAGCATTTTACATATTTGAAGCCTGTTGACACATTTCCCCTTGGTTTTCCCTACGTTAAATATACCAAATTTTCAAGTCTTTCCTAACTGGTCATGTGTTATTAGAGCTCTGTCACTCTTGTTTTTCCCTTTTGACCTGCTTCAACTGATCCAGTGTATTTCGAAGGGTGTTCCCCAGGGCTGGACTTGCAGCTCCACCGAGCCTTGTGAGATCTGAATAGGAGCATTTGAATTTATGGCCAAATGGAAACTCCCAAAGTCCAAGTGTAACGTCAGGGGAGAAGACTTCTTGTGATCACATGCAAGTTCAAATTCCATTCGTATAACTGTACTTCCCTCAACATGCTGTCAACAGTCCTTTTCAAACATAACACATAACTAACTGCTTAGCTGAGGTGGAAAACAGCATTTCAAAATCTCTCCATATTTGTAGGTTGTTTTTTTTATCTTCTTGCTGTTTAACAGACTTTTCTGAATTAGGGCTAACTGACATCAGAATACATTTTATTGTACATCATACATCTCTAGTCCTTTATGTACTTCTGTTCAGTTAAGTATATTATATGTCAAGTTTAGACTTGCTTCAAAACGTTTGGGATAAGATGGTATTGGAGAGAAGACTCCTTACTATCTATAGCAGTCTTGCTCTTCTGTTTGCACTGTGAAAAATGAACTGCAGAGATCCAGCACCACTGCTGATCTCTTTTGGAAAGTTTTCTCTGCTCTATTTTTTGAACTCAAAACTGCATTACTGAAATTAGTGCAAGCAGAGAGCTCGAGGCTCTTTGATGTATGGATTTTATATACTGTGTGAGAATAAGAGAGAATTTACAGGCAGAGAAAAAAAACCCACCACAGAGTAGCAGAGATGAACTAGTTCTTCAAGTTACAAACATGAAATAAGAGCATTTGTGCCAATTAGGATTTTGATCCTGAAACACAAGGGCTGTGCAGAGAATTACCTCTGTCACTTTTTCTTACATAACTTGGAATTCACATGCTTTGAGATAATTTGGAGAACTGGATCTGTAGCAAACAAGTGCTCAGACTAATGCAAACTCAATAGTTTGATCCATGCTTAAGGAACAGTTGTCCTCTAGTAAGAGTTTTTAACAGGTGATAGGGATGTAAGAATGAAAAGTTCACACAAACCAAAGGACAAAATTTGAACAGTAAAAGATTTGTTTGTCTCTTAACTTATTTTCTGGTCTGGTATTCCTAATTTAGTAGTCATTCTTCTTTCCTGGGGCAAATGATGTTGTAGATATTAATGATAATTCATAGTTGGTAGGTGAGCACCTACATTATATGGGGTTGTCAAAGAAAGATGTGCTCGCTCTCACTCCGTGGTGTAATTCTGTGTTTGACTGGTTAGGTAGTGCCAAGTTAATGGGACACCTTTCAAAGGAGAGCTCATATTTGTCAGTGTGGTCAAATACAGATCTTTGACTCACCATTTCCCTCTGTGTGTTGTTATACTTTTTAAACAGCAGTTCAATGCTTATGAAAAAGTCTGAAATGTTAGCCTTGGAATCTGAAATACTTTTAGAGAACAGAAATGCTTAGGCTGTTTTCAGTCTCAGGCTAATGTTAAGTGTTGATTAACCTGCACTGAAATGGGCTGCCTCCATGAGTGGGAAGCAGGTTTAGTTTTTAAACCTAGTCTAGCCAATTCCTTTCTGTTCAGATGGCCAACTGGGGTGCCATACAGTGCTTGGAAGATTTGGAATCAAAAACCTGTTGATCTTAGGATAATGAGCTAAACTAATGTTTCAGCCACCCGAATTTTGTCTTGCAGGCTTGCCTTGGGGTCAGTTTGAGAAGAAGAAACACTCTTTGTGTTCATGTCCATGGCTACAAATGTTGCTTGTATGTAACAGCAGATAGAAGCAGGGCTTCAGAAGTTGCTGTGGTATCTGTTGCCAGAGGAATCCGATGTGCACTCAGATGTGCTGAGTTTGCACTCTGCAGGCTGCAGTGTACAAAGCCAGGGCCAGGCAATTAACCGTGAAGGAGGCTGAAGGTTTGAATTTAGCACTGAGGAATGGCCATTAGCAAATGACACTGTCAGCTTGCTTAGTTAGAATATATTACAAAAGTGTGGTACCTAAGGATTGCACACAGAGGACTTGCTGAAAATGACAGGGGGGGAAAAAAAAAGTACAGTGGTTTTGTTTGTTTGGGTTTTTTTTAACTTTTTGTGAGACATCTGGCACTTCTGATGACATCTCTTTCAGCAGCTTTGTCCGGATAAGTGGTCAATGGTTGACTTCACTTACATTGTGGTCTGGTTGTTCTGTGATGAAAAGAAAACTCAAGCTACTGAAAAAATATTTAGTTTGCTTTCTTGCTTTGAAATACCAAAGAAGAAAGGTGCCCAACAGAAAGATCTCACACTGCAGATGAGTTCCCTAGATTTTTACATGAAAACTTCCAGAGAGATTTTCAGTTGGTCTTTTGCAACATTGGATTCCCTGTTGTCTTCATTTTTAAGACTCATACTGTCAGCATTTTGTTTGATTTCATGTAGTAAATCCTCCATGCAGGATTTTGATACTGAGAAACTTATAAAAAAGCACAGCTGCATATGTTTCTCGTCAAATGTTTTAAACAAAAAAAAAAAGCATTATTTCTTTTTTTCCTCTTTGTTTTTTCTTAAAAATGTTCAGTGAAGCTGGAGACAGAATGCAAAAAACACCACCAGCCCTTTGGTGGTGTTCATGAGCTGGCTGAATGGTTAAAACTGCTTTGCCTTCTCAGCATCCAAGCCTGTACCTTTCCTTACCTAGGGCCAGCAGATATGATGGCTTGTGATAAGCATCTGTTTTGTGAATACTTGCAGAGAAGATAATGGAAATTAATTTGTTCCCATCATTCCATTCACTTAAGTGGCTGCAAATGCAAATTGTCCCCTGGAGGTGTGAAAGGTGGTGAAGCATATCACAGAGAGCACTGCAGCAGCTACCTAGCCTTGACATCTCTGAGGTGCTTCCTTCAGTACTCTGCTTCATAGCACTTTCCACCACCTAACTCCTGTTAGGGATTGACATATCTTTGTTCCTGGAACTGTGTTTTGTGTGATAAAAACAGTAATTTCCAGCCTTGCCTGCCCGAATCCCTCCAGAAAGAGCCCAGACAGAAGCTATCTTTGCATGCAGAGATTTCAAGGCCAGGAGGCATCATTACAACCATCCCATCTACTTCATGACCTTAGCTCCCTGGTTTACACTAGAACATAATCACTGGAATTGGCACAGATCCAGAGTTAATCCCCTTCTGCAGCCACCTCAGACATCTGCCTCACTCCCTGAAGTTGTCTGTGGACTGCACTCTCCTGAGCTCTGGGCTCAGACTGGTGCCAGAGCTGGAGGAGACCTGTCACTTGCTGCAGCATGGCCTCTTCCAGATGGGTTCATGGGAGTGCTTGGTGTCCACTCATCAATCTTGGCATTGTCTCAAGCTCTCTTGCCTTTGCACAAGCAGCTCATCTTTTTGTAATATGTGAGCTGCAGTTACAGTACATGTGTCCTTACAAGTGGCTCATGGTACCTGGGTTCTAGGTGGTCTTGGTAATAAAATATTATCTATTGTTGTGTGGATAGGTGGTAAAGGGAGTCTTTTGGGATGAAAGGAAAAATGTGATAGCACTTTATCAGTGTGTGTCTTTTTGTTCTATTCTGCAGCTTGGATTTACACTGAGTACATTATCTATAATATGAGGTGCAAACAATACATGTGCAAATAAGGGAACTGTCTGCTTCATATTTAGTGGTATTTTGACCACAGTAAAGCAGATTATATGAAACCAGATAACTATGTCTCTTTTATGCTGACAATGAGAATAGCCAAGTTTTTCTCATTAGTAGTATTGTATTTTCTCTAGAAATGAGGAGGCTGAGAACTGGCAAACTGAAGGAAATTGTGAGGCTATGAATTTTGTATTTCATATTGAAGTCACTGAGAATCCCTAAGGACAGGATGTGCAAGAATATTAATACAGTACATACATAAATTTGTGTATGCAAATTTCAGACAGAAATTCTTCAGTAATGCAGAATGGCTTTCTGCAATACTTAAAACATTATTATGGGTAATATGTAATTGCAATGTTGAATTGTGTTTCAGATGTCTGATATCCATGTTACTGGAGAGTCAGAAGATATGTCTGCTAAGGAGAGGCTGCTGCTGTGGTCACAGCAGACAACTGAGGGTTATGCTGGAATACATTGTGAAAATTTCACTACCTGCTGGCGTGATGGAAGATTATTTAATGCTATCATTCATAAATACAGGTGAGTATTCCATTGGTTCTCTTACAGCACTTTAATGTAGAGAGAGGGCTCTGTGGTTTATGCCTGTAATGGCACTGCAGCTGTGGAGATGGCACTGGCTCTTCCTGGGCAGTTCCCCTCTCTTTGCAGCCAAAGGATGCCTCATTAACCCTTGTGTGACCCTCCCTCCTTTCTCATCACTGTGAATCCTGCACAACTGTAATGGGTCACCTCCAACATGCTATTCAGAATGTCCCAGGTGTTCTGTCTTCTCCATGGTCCCTTTTTGTCCTACTGCCTTTTGAGTGTAGTCAGGATAGAGGCAGAGCTGGTCACCCCATTGGTGAAAGCCATCAACCACTGCATGACCTTGCATAGGTCTGAGATCTCTGTATTCTGCCCTGTCTTACTTCACCATGGCCTTGGAGCCTAGAGGTTCTTTATTTCTGCTTAAAGCCCAGATCTCCTCTGTGTCTCATGTAAAATGGCAGGGTATTCTCATGGAAAATGGGACCAGCTGGCTGGTTGAATGTTCTCAGTCTGAGAGGGGAATTCTGCTGTTGCTTGCTTTTGTGACCACTCTCTTAAAAAGTTACAGATATTTTTAGAACCACTGGCAGCTGCAACTAGAAGCTAAAGGATACAGTGTGCATGTTAACTTGAATTACAGTGGAATGTGTCCACTGACAGAAGAGGATTTTTTATTCTGGATTCTAAGTAAAAGATCTCTCTTGATAAAGCTGACTTGGGGATCAAAGCTTTTCAGAGGAACAAGATTAAAGATAATTGTGCTCAGTGTTCCCTCTTGGTTGGTGGCATCTGAGAGATGTTTTTCTATGTTTTTTGGCTCTTCAGTTGAATGAGGAGGTTTGTGTCTTAGAGGACCCCATGGGAGAGTATTCTGGCCACTGGGCTAATGAGCGTGTTCTGACTTGGCTCTCACTGTGCAAGGCTTGCAACTTCCTTGGGCTTATTAGAGGCTGTGTTGTTTGTGCTTTATGCCCTGGAGCATATAATAAAGAAGTTTGAGGGTACATGACTTCCTTGGTATGATACTGGAGGAGTGTCCCAAGTAGAGACAGAAGATTTGGTGTGTTTAAAATGCAACTCCAGGGAACAGACCTTGTGCAGAGTCTTCTGTTCTTGGATTTCCTCTTGTGGGACCATTTGGCTCACCACAGAAGCCCAGGCAGAGCCAACGTGCATATGGTAAGAGGACTGGGACAATGAAGTAAAATGGGAAATGAACCCAGCAGATGCATCATTTTCCTCACAGACTGTTCAGTGAGGCTGTAAGCATGACATGTAGTGAGCACTCCAAGTCCTAGACGAGTTAGCTGTGGCAGTGCATAACTGCATGGTAGACTGAAGCTGCAGCTGAATCAATGAAGTCTTTTTCTGACTGTGCTTCTGTTCTGGGTGGCCAGTCAGGGAGGTGCATGCCAGCAAGAAAGTCTTCTTTTAGCAACATTGGCAAGACAAAGGGAAATAGCTGGCAAAAGTCTAGGCTGTTTTACTTCAGGACAGAGCAGCCAAAAGAATTAACATTGTACAAGCAAGTAGAAAAAATAAACAGTTTGAAAGAGAGAGAGAGGGGAGGAAAGAAAGGGAAGAACTTAATGAGGTGGAATAATGGAAAACATTTCCCAGAGCTTCTTCAGAGCCTTACACCACTTACATAGAACACTGTAGCCTTTACAGCTTAGCAACTGCTAGTTGTGGTGGAGATCAGTTAATAAATACTGAAAAAAAATATTTCTATCTTCTGAGTGTGTGAATGTGACTGCCTTGGGACATGCCTGTGTACCTGCAGGTGCTTTACTGGAGCTGTGTTTCTGGCAACACGCTGTGTGTTCAGCTGGGAAGCACAGGCACCTTTGACACGAGTGCATTGCACAGAGCAAATGATTCAGTGGCTGAGGAGCTGAGTCCATTTTGTGTGTGCCTCTGTGATCTTTTCCCTTTAGCTTATCCCCTTCCTGTAAACAGAACTTTTCCACCTAAGGATCTTGTGTCCTTCCCAGGAGCGTTTACTGTCCTTATCTGATGTCTTTTTGCTGAGAGGTTATAGATTCTTGGCCTCCATCTTGCTGATTAAATCAATGAGATTCTTCCACTGATTGTGGTGAGCTTCCATGATTCTTTTTGACATTTGATACCATTAAAACACAGATAATAATTTCCAGCTATTGCTCACAAGATAGGAATGGTCTTCCTAAACAGTTGTCTGATATTTTTAACTACAGTGTTTTACTCCAGAGAGCATTTTTAAAGCTTGTTTTGTGTTCTGAGCTCTAAGTAGGTTAAACAGTAACCAAATGTGCACATTTCTGGCAGTGAATCTCCATATGCTCCATTTGCCTGGTTTAGTAGCTCCCATTTGAGCATTGCAGGTGGTCTCAGAAACTAAACTGGGTCTGGGAGCTGGGGCTCTTTAGCCTGGGGAAGAGGAGACTGAGGGGGGACCTCATCAATGTCTATAAATATGTTAAGGGTGAGTGTAGCCAGACTCTTCTCAGTGTCATCCAATGACAGGACAAGAGGCAGTGGGAACAAGTTGGAGCACAAGAGGTTGAGGGGATACACAAGGAATAACCTTTTCACAGTGAGGGTGTCAGAGCCTGGCAGGGGCTGCCCAGGGGGGTTGTGGAGTCTCCTCTAGAGACATTTAAGACCTGCCTGGATCTGTTCCTGGGTGACTTGGTCTAGGTGATCCTGCTCAGGCAGGGGGGTTGGACTAGATGATCTTCTAGGTCCCTTCCAACCCCTAATATCTGTGAATCTGTGAATCAATGTGAGTGGGGATGGGGCTCTTCAGCAGGGATGTGACTGCCAGCTCTGAAAGGGATTTAAATGGGCTTGGACCTAATTTTAAGGGGATGACATTTTGTGCTATGGCATTAAGAACCAGAAAGCTCAGAAATCCACAGGCTTGTTAATAATACTTAGAATTTAAGTTGAATTGAGTGACAGTCAGATGTACATGGGATGGAGACCACAAGCTTGAAGGTCAGCAGTCTGACAAAGCAGCAGAACTGTAGTGCACACATGAAGGCTTTGAGAGAAGAAACCAAGCAAGGCTATTTCATGCAATGCCATACCAAGGCTTGCCTAGACCACATGCAGACATTTGGCTGCAGATTTTGTCACCACTTTACAAGAATGATGAATATCAGAAATGCTGCAGAGAGGGAAATGGGCAGTAGAATTCAAAGGGATTCATTTTGAGCGCAAGTTAGAAGAAAAATATTTTTATTATTAATGTGGGGATTTGATCCAAAGAGCCTGTGATATCACAGATTCACAGATATTAGGGGTTGGAAGGGACCTAGAAGATCATCTAGTCCAACCCCCCTGCCTGAGCAGGATCACCTAGACCAAGTCACCCAGGAACAGATCCAGATGGGTCTTAAGTGTCTCCAGAGATGGAGACTCCACAACCTCCCTGGGCAGCCTGTTCCAGAGCTCTGGCACCCAAGATCTTACCAATGTCTGTAGTTTTCAGTTGTATATAGATTAGAGAGAGAGCAAGGAGGAAAAGAAATGGAGGCTACCAGTGAATGCAGCCCAGAAAGAGTGTAGGTGCCCCGGGTGCTTCATGTGGGAAGAAGAGGGACAGAAGCTGCAGAAAGAGCAGGTCCCCAAGGGAAGCAGCAGTGTGACAGCTCCATCAACACTAGATCAAGTGACTAATTTTCCAGGAGCACAGTACTTTTCTTCTGGAGTATTCCTGTAACAGTTCATCATGCTTTCAGAATTATTAAGCTCATGTTTTTGAGAGTGTGGTATAGCAAGGAACAGGCTGGATTCCTGTCTGCTAAGTAACTGCTCTGGTTTAGAATGAGCTGTTTCAGCCATACCCAGGCCACTTTGCTGTACATGTATAGGTAGCTGAGCACAAAGCTCCTGGCTGGCAGCACATGTGGCCTCCCTTTGATGGAACATGTTGCAGCTGCTCAGGTACTGACATGAATACATTCCTCAAGGGGAGGGATCATGATGCCTCAATTTGCAGTAACATGTTGAATGCCCTTGGGAATGAATAAGAAAGAAGCTAAATACTGCACTGTGTCAAGCCTTAAAATGCTAGGGGTGATGTTTTAAACGGAGGTGTTAGTTGGGTCTGCTAGTTTTGGCTTGCTGTTTTGTGACTTGTTATTTATTGTTACCAACCTCTACCAAAATGTGAATTTGGTTGCATTGCCCCCCCCTTTCCCACGCACTTCACTTTGCAGAAGCATAGTTGTTTCAACAATTTTTGTTAGGTAAGAAATTAATTGACATTAAGAATTGGCAGTTTGGGAAAAGGCAAAACACCATTTAGGCTGATTAAAAATATTGAGAAGTAGACATGCTCTTAACATTACTTTCCAGAGTGTGCACACACATCTAACTCATGGGTTTAGAAATAGCAAGTAACCCCAGCTGCAGTTTCATTGAATGCACTCAGAAAAATCTGGTGGTGGCTCTTTGTAGAGACTGTATTAAAACAGTACTGGAAGCAGGCCTGCAATTTTAACGTGGTGGTGGTGGTGGTTAGCCTTAGTGGGTATTAGGTGGAAGACTTCCAGACAGTTGGGTTGATTAATTTCAGATCTGGACTTAAAATGATCCCTTTGTATGCTGTGCTGAATCCTACTGCCAAGTAGAAGCTGAATGAAAAATAACAATTTGCTTTTCATAATAACTGAGAAGAAAGAAAATACTGGGATGAAATCAAAGCTTCTCTCTTGCACAGACCAAATGAGAGTAAAGTGAAAAGTATAGCTTTGAATTGGAAAGGCCAGTTTTTTATGCAGGTTTCATGTCTCTTACTCTTTGATGGGTAAAGACCAGGACACCTAAGGGTGTCAGAAGCCAAAGGGTGTGGTGTCTGAGCAGTAGGGGTGGATGTGCCCATGGTGGATTGCATAGGGAGAGGGGCTTCTGAGAATGCCTTTTGCAGATTGTGGCACGTGGAGAATTGGTTGCCTCCAAGGGAGGATGGAACAAAGAGCCTCTGGGAATTCAATGAACTCCTTGTGGTACCTCACCAATCTTCCCTGTTGGTAACTGCATTAAACCCACTGCTGAGCTGCTGTGTCAGGTGGTTGCTGCTGGGCTCTGGAGGGAGTTTTTTCCAGGGAGAAAAACAGAAAAAGCATTTGGTTGGGTTTTTTCCTTCTCTTTTTGGTACTGACTCCAGGGAGAGGTATGATATTGATGGTTATTTCTGTCAATTGCACAGTGTGTGTTGAGGTGAGCAGCTGTGAGCTTTGTTCCTGTTTTATCTTAGGCAAAAAATTGGCCAAGTGACTATACCATGATTGTTTTTGTAATGACAAAAGCATCTCCTATTACAAAGAGAATGTAAAATCTGGTTTTAAAGCTGGTGAAAGGACTGCCCGAGATCCTTTCTAGTTTCATTCATGTGTATCCTGAGCTTGAAATCTCCAATGCCCATTTGCTGCCAAGTTGTGATTAGGATTCATTAGGCACAGCTAAAGCTGAACTCGATGTTTAGCTAATAGGTCTTTGATGTTACAATGCCTTGATTGTGTCTGTATCTAAACCAGTTGCTATGGCAAGTTACAGGTGAAGTTTTACTGTGCTAACAAAGGTGGCACAGGAGCTTCAGGAGGTTTATTAAATGCTGTGCTTGTTGAATCAGGGACATTCAAGAGAGAAGGAGTTATCTGAACTAGCTGTGTGTATTGTTAGGGGCTAAATTACTAAGGGCATCAGAGGACTTTCATCCCTGAAAAATGCATGAATCTTTCTGGCACCCATCCTTTTCAGTTGTCTGTGAACAATGAAGCAAACTGGTTTTTAAAAAATGTGTATAGGCTTTTTCTAATGACAGCAGTGGAAATATTAACTGGGCTATAGTGGTTTGTACACTTCACTCTGCATCTTCAATCATGTTTTCTCTGAGAGTTCTGTAAGAAAATCACCATGTTAATATTTCTGCTCAATATAAGCCCAGAAAGTACTAACATTTTAATATCAGGTTTTCCTCAGGCAGCACACTCTTAGGTGGTTCCTGTAAACAGCTTAACACTTGTCAGTTAGCCTCCTCAACTTCTTCACAGCATTGTCATGTGGACTGTTACTCTGATGGATATATGTTTTAATAAAGTTAAACATAGTTGTTACTTGGGCAACTGTCACCTGTGAGCAGGAAAGAGATGTGGTTTCTTCTTCAGTGACTGGGAAAAGAGAAGTTCAGTTAAATATCTTTTTTTCCATTTTGAAATATCAAATTCCCTTTGAATCTAACCTTTTGTTTTAACAGGCAAATATTGTAGGTTCTAGTTTGGATCTTGAGCTGTTTTACTAGGTATTAGTTTCTGGCTGTGGGAAGATCTACATGTGGCTACTTTAGTATGCACAGCCCTTTGATTTCAAGGAATCTTTGTGGAATAGGCAGCTTGCATTTGATCCCTGTAACTGGCAGTAGAAATTCCCTCATTTCTTTACACTGTCCTGCAGCTACTGTTCACTTGCTTCTCTTTGTGGTGCTAGATACGTGTTTTCTTGATGATAATTTTGTCATTCCCTAGTTCAAGTGGTGTTTTTTCCCACCTCACCTCTGATATGAATTGTGTCTAATTTCTGACCACTACACCAAGATCTCAAATGGCAGGCACCAATCTTTTGCAAATGAGATGATTAATAACACACTGTGGGAGCCAAACCCCTTGACTTAGGTGCAGCTGCAGCAGGAACATCCCTGGGTGGAATGTTCCAACTCAGCTGGTGTTTGGGATGTTTATGTGTGTGTTTTGATGGCAAGGCCTCAACCCACTAAAAGATCTGCCATGAGATGACTCACACTGTTATGACAGAAGGTAGAGTCATAATCTTTTACTTAAAGTGTATTTAATTTAATCCATTCTTGACTTTGTATAAAACCACTTAATAATGCTATATGAATTGATATAAAATATATTTATAATACATGATAGCTTCTCAAAACTCTTGTGTTTTCAGCCTTAAAAAAAGAAAAAGTTTCCATGACAGTTAATGCTTCTAAATAGATTTATTTCAATTAGGAAAAATAAATAAATAAATACCTATTAGAAGGATACTCATCACAACTGCAATTTAAGCAGTAAGCAGTTCAGAATTGAAAGGCAAAAAATGGCCCACAAATATTTTTCCATATAATACAGCCCCACAACCCTCAGTGTGCATGATCTGTGCTCAGTAATACCTGATTCCCTTGATCCTTCAGAGGAGGATGGTAATCTCTGATCACATCCTTACCCCTCGTCATCTGAATGAAATCTTTATTCTCAAGGGATTATCTTGTCAGTGTCTCTGCAGCTTGCAGCCCATTTTCTGGGACTAGTCAGTGCTTTTACAGAAACTTGTCCTCTCTTGCTCAGAGTTGGCATTGAACAGGCAACATTGCTGATTCTTGGGCCATTTTTTATCAAGCATGAAACAAATGAAAAGGCAGGTGAAAAAAATAACCACCCAACAGTGTACACTTACAGAAACTTGTCTCTTGTCAAAACTGTGCTGTGGAAACATTTTTTATTACTCATACTGTCTCTATTGTTGTGGCTGAAGGAGGAGTCTGGAGTGCTCTGTTTCCTTTTCTAGTATTATTTTAATTTTTTTATTTTTATATTTACAATTTTTGTGCTGCTAAGAGCAACAAATGATACTGATTTCATAGCATTGTTGTCTTTGCCCTGCAATTCAGAGAAGAATGGCATGAGCTCAACAATGCTCCCACTAAGCTAAGCATATTGGAAATGGAAAGTCCCGTTGGTTTAGGAGGATTATGTTTCTTTTTACACTGCTCGAGTTTTATTATTAATTAAATGTTCTTTCAAGAAATAATAGGTGCAGTATTACCCATCTGTCTCGTAGACTTGTGTTTGAAAGACAAGAAAACAGTGTCCTTCTAGTTAATTGAAAGACAGAAGATCATGTATTGAATTGCCCAAAGTCAATACCATTTTGTGACAAAGGGAATTTGAGGTGTTCCAAATGAAATGTTATCATTTGTTTTGAACAATATGATATTTAATAGTTCTGTTTCTCTCTGTTACAATTTTTTTAAGCTTCTGCTAGGTAAAACTAAGAGAATATGTTCCCTAGAAACAAAAATGAGAAAAATGGAGGCCTTCTTATATGTCATAATTTCTATTTTTGGGTTTTGTTGTAGGGTTTTTTTTCAGTGTGGGTCTGGCTGTCAGCAGAGTAAGATTTCAGCTGCAAAGGTTTCAGGCCCTTGTGACTCTAGTTGGCTTCAGTGCAATGAGATTTTGCTCAGCATATTTCAAAATCCCTTCTTCCTTTCAGTTGTTGTCATGGTTAGAGAGGAATCCCGGTGGTGAGAGACAGTAACACACCCTGCCCCGAGAATCTCAAGCTCTGAAATTCAAATACCACATAGCAAACCTAAAGGACAATATTAATTTTGAAGTTTAGAACTTTAGTCCTGTTGGTACAGGATAACATATATGGGTCTTAAAAATGTTTATAGGTAAGATTGGTTTAAGATGAGTATTCCCTTAATTCAGGAGTGTCGTGGCTGGCAGTGGAGTGTAGCAGGAGGAAGGTTTGAGGTTGTAAGTGTGTGGGGCTGAGGGTTGTCCACAAGAGGAGTGGCAGCAATGTTTATTTGAAAGCAGGGCTTCAATGCAGCTTGAACAAGCATTTTTAAAGCCCAGTAAGAGCACTTGTCTTCCAGGTTAAAGTCAAGTTTTTGTGGCTGAACTTGTTTCAGTGTGGGTTCTGACACTTGCTGAAGTTTGGTGCAGAATGACTAAAAACTTGAAAAGACAGTAGAAATGAACTCTTCATGTGAGTCAGTCTTAGGAGAAAAGTGAGTTTAACCTCCTTAAGGACAGTGAAAAGGACAAGGTGCAGAAATACAATGCAATGCTCAAGAATAAATATGCATAAGGGAAAAGAATATAAATATATATGACTGGAAACTTTAGCTTATAGACAAAGAACAGGTGTTTTATTTGCCTGGTGCTTGTGTTTATCACTTAGCCCTCCACTTGTTAACATAATTTTATTATTTTAATCTTACTTTATTTTAAATAAAATCCTTTTGTAATGACAACTCTGCTGCTGTATCTCTCTGTCCATGCTCTTGGTTTGATTTACTAATGCAGCAGTGATTTAAAACTGATAAAGAGTTGTAATCAAGTGTCACTGTTCTTCTTTGACAGGCCGGACCTGATAGACATGAGTACCGTTGCTGTTCAAAGCAACCTTGCAAATTTAGAACATGCTTTTTTTGTAGCAGAAAAACTTGGTGTTGCCAGACTTCTGGATCCCGAAGGTAAGAGAGCTGCAAAGGGCTTTATTGCTAAAACCCCAGCATTAAAGTGAAATCCACAGTGCCTGCAGGCTGTAGTGCATTTGTGGGCATTCTTACCACGTTATAAAGCCCTCTTCTGTCTTGGTCTTTTAGATGTTGATGTTTCCTCACCTGATGAGAAGTCAGTAATAACTTATGTGTCATCACTTTATGATGCATTTCCCAAAGTACCAGAAGGTGGTGAAGGCATCAGTGCAAATGTAAGTAAGGAGAAAAAATACCTGTGCAGTATGTGAGCTTCCTTACTACATTTCTTGATTTCATCTGCAGAACGTTAGCTGGGTCTTCCATAGGACTGCTGTCACACTTTTATTTGACAAGATTTTCTATGCTGAGATTTTAGAGGCTTAGCAGCTATTTCATTTTCTGGACATCAAAATATTTGTGCAAAGAGCTTAGCTAAAACCAATATACCTGAATCCAAAGAAGGATAGAGTAAAAAGTTTTTACTTTTCAGTTATGGACATATGAATTGTGCTTCTCTGATTCTTATCAATATTCAGTTTGTTAAACTAGAAAATTTTGCGTTTTCAATGTAATTATTTGGGACCAAAACTGTAGAGTAAAATAATGTATTTGGAAAGTAAGCTGTAATAAGCAAATAAATACTGTTTCAGAATTACAGGGTTTAGAACTCTCTTTTGTATCTTTGTGAAGACCTCTCACACTTCAAAAATAAAGTACAAGTGAGCTCTGATCTTATTTTCTTCTGATCTATAATATGACTTGTGCTTTCATAGGATGTTGAAGTCAAATGGGTTGAATATCAGAATATGGTGAACTACCTCACACAGTGGATCAGACACCATGTCACAATAATGTCTGACAGAACTTTTCCCAACAGTCCTGTGGAATTGAAGGTGAGGTGTGGTGTCTTACGCTCCTTGTTGGAATGACACTTTTTGGAATGACTCAGTGTGCTTGGACAAATGAAGTGCTTGTTAATTTATACAGTCAAATCAACTCTAGAACAGTATTACTTCTTCACCTTTTCAAAGTACAATAAATACATTACTAACATATGAACAATCAAAAGCAACTCTAGCTTGTCATTGCTTGTTTCTTGTAAAACTCAAGTAGAAGAATAGTATAAGAATATAACCTTGTGAAGCATATGAGGAGAGGGTTTAGAAAGTAAGGTTATAGTCACTGTAAGTTAAAGCTGATAATGGGTTTTATGTTTCCTTAGGCACTTTATAATCAATATTTACAGTTTAAAGAAACAGAAATTCCACCAAAGGAAGCAGATAAATCAAAAATTAAACGTCTATACAAACTGTTAGAGGTAAGTTTTACCATGCATTGAAATGTATAGAAATTCCCTTTCTGTGGCTTAAAATAACTAATATGTATGAATTGTTCAGGTCTGGATAGAATTTGGTCGCATCAGACTTCCTCAAGGCTACCATCCAAATGATATAGAAAAAGAATGGGGAAAACTTATTATTGCCATGCTGGAAAGAGAGAAAATCCTTCGGCCTGAAGCAGAGAGGTAAACCAGTGAATGTTTGACAGGCTTAGTTAATATATTTTCTGTTGATTTAACCTGTATAGAAAACTGTCAGTGCCATCTTCCATGATAACATCCATATATTTTTAAATATACTTTGTTCAAGGCTTGGAGTTCTTCACCTGCTTCATAGAAGAGAAGCCTCTTTGTACATTTCCTCACAACAAATGTGAGGAGAGTTCCAAACTGAGCTCTGGTTTGCAAAACAGGCAGAGATTGGCATGACTGCAGGGGTGTGTCTGTGCCTTTGCTGTGCTCTTCTATGTAAACACAGGCATCTTACACTGGGGATGTTGTTTTTCAAGCAGTCCTAAAAGCAGGGGGTAAAATACTGAAAAAAATTACCCCTAATCCAAATCCTGAGTTAAAACATAAACTTCAGGGCAGTGATAATCTTTTTCTTACTTATCTCGTGGTCAAAACAGCAAGAAGCAAGTAGCTCTGAATGTGGAAGAAGTTGAAGGGAGAGGACAGATTAGTGGGACAGGACTGTTGGTAAACATTAGGCTTGGACAGTGGAGCAGTGATGGTGGGTTGGATGGGGTAGAGGTGTCTCATTTTAGTGTATGAGCTGAGTGACCACAATATTCCCAAGTTTTATTGTGCAGTCCCATTAGAAGGAAAAGGAGTGAGCCCAACCTGCAGGTGTTTTGTACCAGACTGTGGAGCGTGGAGTTCTTGCTTCACTCCTCCTTGTAACTTCTCATTCAAGAGTCTTGAGAAACACTGAAAAAATTTCTTTACGTTCTTACTTGGCTTATAGATATTTAGTGACACTCTAAATAAAATATTTGTTCCCTCTGTTTCCTAGAGACGCCCTAAAGTTGCTGCTTAGTCTGTACTTGCAAAGCTTTAATCCAAGGTAGCATACATAGCCCCAGGGCAAATCCTTTGAAGAGCTGGCAGAATATTAATTGCTGGGTTTTGAATATGCATACTGAAGCCTATTTAAAGGAGGAGTGCTAAGTGCTTCAAAAGCCAGTAGTGAAATTCCATCCCTAGAAGCTGTACATTTTGTAGGAGTTTCATCTTTTAGTTTTTCAGCAAATGTAAACAGACAGGACTGTGCTCTGGATGTGAAGATGAATAGCTGTAGTTATGGCTATCACAGCAGTGATTCCCTGTTCAGCAACAGCACTAGTGCTCGAACCAGTGTTGACTCTAATGAGAATTTCCTTTCTGTTAATTGTGGTCCCACGCTGATTAAGTCTTGTATAAGCTTTGGTAATGGCACTTTAGAAGGAAACAGGTAACTTGGCGTATGTATTTGTGCTTTCTGTTAGATGATGTTTGTTTGTTTTTAAAGTCATTCAGTGTGTATAGTAAATATAAATAACATGAATACTCACTTTTCTGAAATGCTCTGGCATCACCTAGGTTGGACACGCTGCAGCAGATTGCGAACAGAATTCAGCGGGACAGCCAGAGCTGTGAGGACAAACTAAAACTTGCCAAGAGTGCTCTGCAGTCTGTAAGTCAGTTGGTGATTTTACTCGTGTGTTCATGAATTTACTGTAGTGGAATACTTTAAAAACCTAATTCTTCAGGGGGTTTTTGCATGCACACTTCATTTTCATACTTTTATTTTCATTGTACCATTGTTTTTAATTTTTACAAAACATTATAATTTCTTCTTGCTCATTTCTCTTTGGTTTAGCAGCAGAGCTTAACGGCTTTCTCTTCTTCAATCAGGACATCAAGCGATTGGAGTCAGGGCTGCAGTTGCAACGTGAAGCAGAGATAGCCGGGTATCTTCTGGAGTCTGAGAACCTTATCTGCCAGCAGGTGATTGACGGCCGAATTCTTACTGATGGAAAATACTACCAGGCAAACCAGCTCGTGCAAAGGTACTTTACAGTGTATTTATATTAATAAATACATGTCTCAAATATGGATAGCCATTATACAATGTTTTCAAGACTTTCTATGGATAAACTTTTCAGTCTGTCACTGGGCACTCAGATAAAGATTATCAGGTCTTCTGGTGGGTGAATTACCTACAGACATCATTGAAGACAAGAGGAGCTGTTTGTGCTCATTTGTCAAAATTAAGTCGTTCAGCAGAATGTGACTTTAATGCTTACTAGGTATCTGGCTGTAAAGGTATTAGCTTGTTTTATTGCACATGAAATACTTTTAGAATTCACTGATTTTCCAAATGGAAGTGAGATTCTGGTGATAGCTGTACGTGTCTTAACAAGTAATGAGTGGGGTAACATATTGTCTTATTAATGATATGTGGCAATGTGTACAGCCTTGGCAGAAACATGCATTTAAACAGCATTTTTATGGAGTAGTGGCTCCAATGTTTTTCAAGGTGCATCCTGGAACTGGGTCGATGTCACATAACAGCTCTATGGCAATGAATGCGTTTGACCTACTACAAACATGTAGTATCTTGTAAGACTTCTGTTTTGCTGATTGTTCCCTGGAATTGTTTGTGGTGTCTGCTAGTACCTATAGCGTGGTAATTTTCTGGTCATTGCCTGATTTTTTAATTTATTATCTGTACTGATAGAAGTATAAGCTGACATACCCTACACTTTGTGATGTAAATGCTTATTTCTAAAAACTTCAGTGCAACTTAAAAAAAACCCAACTGCTGTTCACTTCAGCATAATAAACCTTAATCATAAGCATTCATTGAAATTCTTTTTCTGTATGTATTTTATTTTAATAGGATTTCAAAACTTAGTGATGAACTGGTGGCTGTACGGGCAGAATATGCTTCTGTGTACAACAAGAGGCACGCGCTGACAACAGAGCAGACAAGGCTCATGATATCAGGAATCACCGAAAGCTTAAACTCAGGATTTACAGCAAACCTAACCCCTGAATTAAATGCTGCAATGACCCAAGGTTTACCACCTACTTTGACGACTTCTGGCTTGACACCTGGCCTTTCATCAGGTCTTGCTTCCAGACTGACATCAGCCATCACTCCCACTTACACACCAGGCGTCCCCCCGTGGTTGATTCAAAGCTACGTGACAGGAGTGGACGGTGGGACTCTGCAAACACTCAAACTGATGCAAATCAGAAAACCTCTTATGAAATCAGCTTTTGCGGGTCAGAATTTAACAGAAGAAGAGGTGAACATGAAATTTGTCCAGGACCTGTTGAACTGGGTAGAAGAAATGCAGGTAGCAGTCGTTATGAAAACAGCCTCTTTCTATTAGTTATATTTACTCCTTGCAGATCATGACTTATTTTTCCTTTTTGTTTGTAAGATGCAACTTGATCGAGCAGAATGGGGTTCAGATTTACCAAGTGTTGAAAGCCATTTAGAAAATCACAAAAATGTCCATAAAGCTATTGAAGAATTTGAATCCAGCCTTAAAGAAGCTAAAATCAGTGAGGTACAGCACTGTGTTTTTTCTTTTTTGTTTACTTTTGTAGTGGTTACATAAACTAAAGTTGAATCTTAGAAATGTGTTTGAGTTTCACAGACATACTTCTGATCTCTAGATGACATATGAAATTGGGAGAGCTTAACATACTTAACCTTTTTGTTTTTTGACCTTGTGTACCAAATACAGATCCAAATGACTACCCATCTTAAACTCAGTTATGCAGAAAAATTACACAAACTGGAGAGTCAGTACTCAAAACTCTTGGTAAGTTTGTCATACCTCTTTGATGTTCTGCTTTTCAGCAGACGTCATTTAGTAATGCACAGTCTTTAAAATCTGGTCTTTTTTTGGTAATTTTTTCTTTTTCTTTCAATAAAGAACACATCAAGAAATCAGGAAAGGCATCTAGATACACTTCACAATTTTGTGTCTCGTGCTACTAGAGAGCTGATATGGCTAAATGAAAAAGAAGAGGAAGAGGTTGCATATGACTGGAGTGAAAGAAACCCCAATATAATGAGAAAAAAGGAATACCATGCAGTATGTATTGCCAGTATAATCCAGAGGGAATAATTAAATGATCTTTAACAATTTAGGAGATTTCTAAGTCTTTTTTTTTTTTTTTTTTTTTTGGGAAAAAAGGAATTAATGAGAGAACTTAATCAAAAAGAAGCTGTTATTAAAGCAGTACAAGAAATAGCTGAGCAGTTGCTTCTTGAAAATCACCCAGCCAGGCTAACCATTGAGGTAAGTTAATAAAAACAGCACACAAACACAAAAATAATTATGTGAATTAGAAGACCTTAGATTTTGAGGGGAAAAGAAGGAAAGTTCTTACTCCTGGGAAATTAAACAAGCCTAAATAATGGGACCTTTTTTTTTTTCCTCTTTAGAACCTTGTATCTGGCTACAGTTTCCCGGGTTCCTGTTATGGTTTAGGACTGGTTTTGTAACTTATGTGTCAGTGAATTATGAAACTTGTTCGGATGTTAAAAATCTGACCAGGTGATGAGATCATCATTGGTATTGAATCAAGCTGTTTGTTATAGGTAAACTGTAGCTGTTGTAGGGTCATAACAATTTTCTAGAGAATGTAGAACACTTTGTACATCTTCAAGAGTAAATACAGAGAGTGGGTGGCAGAAATGGAAACAATAGAAAGCTGGTTTACTATCTAAGAATGAAAAGACAGAGAGGATGGATTTTTGTGGTTCTTCAACTCAGTGAGTTTGTATCTGAGTTAATTGGAAACTTGAAGAAAACTCTTCCCTTCCTTTCTTCTCGTGGCATTCCTTGGAATAATTAATGACTTCTTATGTAATGTGGGGAATTCTATTCTTTAAAAGTATATGCAGTTCTAATGGGTTCTTAACAATCTAATAGACTTCATCTATATTAAAGATACATATTATGAAACCAGACCGTGGCAGTGCAGATGACTGTGCAGGTTGTGATGTTGGCAGTAATGCTGTACTGGGACACTTAAACAGAAGAAGAATAAAAAAAGAACTGTATGCCTTTCCTGTAGAATAATCGATCTATTAATGTATCAGTTTTGAACTCTTTGAAGCCAATGAAAAAAAACCTCTTTTGAATTCCCTGAGAATCGTCTGGAATTGCAAACTGTGAGACTTCTAAAAATCTCAACATTTTACAAAGTAAAGAGTACCCTCTGGTGGTGAACCCTCGTGCAGTGTGTCTGTGACTAGTGCAGCACCCTGGGGTGGTGTAGGGAGGCATCGTGCAGATAGGGTTAGGTTCTTGGAATTCCTGTGCAACTGCTCAACAAAATTATTCATTGCAGAGAGTCCTGAATAATTTTTTTGTGTGTGTATTTAGTGTTACTTTAATGGCTGCTGTGTATCCAGGAAAAAATCCATCTGTTTTGATTGAATTGGTAGAGCCACAGAATGGTAGATGAAGAAACCTGAAACCTGAGCCTGAAGAAACCTCTGGAGACATAGCCCAGCCCTTGTGTAAAGTAGTGTCAGGGCTCTGTTCAGCTGAATTCTGAACGTGCCAGAGGACAGTGATCTTGCAGCCCCTCTGGGCATGTTTTCTGTTGTTTGACTAGGCTGTAGTGACAGATTTTTTCTCATGTCTAATTGGATTATTGGTTGCTGGAGCTTGCTTTTCCTGGGTGAAGTCAGGCTTAGATGCTTGTGTTCGCTACCTTATTCTGTGTTTTCTCAATTCTGTGAAGGTACACATTTTAATTTTAATTTCCTTTTGTATAATGTATCTTTCTTCCTTAAAGGCTTATAGAGCTGCAATGCAGACACAGTGGAGCTGGATTCTTCAGCTCTGTCAGTGTGTTGAACAACATTTGAGAGAAAATGCTGCATATTTTGAGGTAAGAAAGAAAATCACTGAGAATTTGAAATGTTTTAACTTCGTCCATAGTCAAAAAGTTCCACCAGAAGTACTAGTTGCTGTCTCAGAGTAGCTGTAGAATTGACATTTGCCACATGCAGTCTTGAGATGATGAGCCATGGTCCCACAGGGTTACCACACCTGTATTGTCTTCACTATAGTTCTGCATAGTTCACAGCAGATTAAAATCTGGCAGCTGCAGGTGGAGGTTCTGAGAGCAAATCTGTGAGATCAAAGCTGTGTTCACTCCCTGTCATGCACAGATGCCATCAGCACAGCTTCTCTAGATGATGTAGAGAGGAGGGTCCTTAGTGATGGCAAAAGAATCTGATTAGCACCCTTTTACAGACTCAGTAAATGATACAGTACTGAGTTACTTGTATGAGGATTTAAGGGCTTTGGCATTTAGCTTGTTTGTTTGTTTTTAAAATACTCTTTTTTAATATTTTAGTTATAAAGATTAATTTTTAGCATTGTGTTGAGGAAGGGGAATGATATTGGGATGAGATGTCTTCATACTGAGAATGATGAGAGCCCAAATTTAGGAAATGAACACTGGAAAAGACAAAGCTGAGCAATTTGAATTTGGGCTTCTAGTCACAGGGGGAAGAAATGGGAATTCTGGATTTAAGAGATAAGGTTTAGGGAACAGAACGGGGTGAGGATTTTCACAAGACATTTTTCTTGCCAGTCATTTTTAACCAGGACCCTAGTTTGTGGGTACAGATACCCATGCAGGTGTGAAGGTGTGTCAACTCACATCCCCCTCCTGCACAAAATGTTTGCTCCAGTGCTTGCTGAATTTTGCAGCTAGTTTGATACAGTTTGTAGGCTTTGTCTCTTCTTTATATGTGAAATTGTAATTCCAAGGGAAGCAATCACTTAAGGAATTGTTTCCATTGCAGGAATAGTAATTATCTAAGGTTCAATAAGCACTGAATTAATTTTACATGTAGATAATACTGACAGCAACTGATGTTAGGACATGTAGCTTCTTGAAGAGTGCAGTGAGACATGAGATGATGAGTAGTGTTCTGTGGTGCAGTGGTTGCTTCAAGCTACTAGCAAAGATTATTTTTTAAAAAACAGCACTTAAAGAAAACTTCCTAATGTAACTGGTTTTCTACTCTTTAGGGTGTTTAAAAATAATATTTATCTCACCCTAGTTTTTCAATGATGCCAAAGAAGCCATGGAATATTTAAAGAATTTGAAAGATACCATCAACCGAAAATACAGTTGTGATAGATCAAGCAGCCTTCGTAGGCTGGAAGACCTTGTCCAGGAATCTATGGTAAGAGTTCAAGGTTCCTATCAATGTGGGTTACAATTAAGCAAGAAAACTGTGGGTGATAGTTGGATATAATACAATGTGTGCTAAAATTATCATTTAACATGAAGGAAAAAAAAGGAAGATTTTTTTTTTTTAGAACTTAGTATTTAAATAACTACATCTCTCCATATGTAATGTTTTTCATACCTTTAAAATGTAGTTTTATTTCTTTATCTTTACAATAACAGATGTTTTGGGAAAATAGTAGCTTCAGAAAGACACTTTGTTCTAGTGAAATGTGGAACTTTTAAGAACCAAACACAGTAGAAGAAGTCAGGAAAATAAAAGCTTAACATGATCAAAGCAGCAACACTGTATTCTGGCCATCTCTTATGACTTCTTTTCTTAACTGTTTTAGGAAGAAAAGGAACAACTCTTGCAGTATAAGAGCACAGTAGCAGGCCTTGTGGGGAGAGCAAAGGCAGTAATTCAGCTGGAGCCAAGAAACCCTGACTGTATACTCAAAACATCCATCCCTATTAAAGCCATCTGTGATTATAGACAAATAGAGGTTAGAAACTTCAGTTTCCTCAAATAAATTACAGACATGAGAATTCAACTAAAGTTTCATTAATTACCATGTTCCTGAAGAACACTGGGCTCTACATTTCTTCCACCCTAGTAAACAGGAGCAAATCCTTGAGTTGAACATTGTTTTTGTTGTCCCATTGCTTACTTGTTGACAGCATTTGCAGAAGTGCTTTGTAGAAGTATTTTGTAATGCTTAGCTCATTAAATTATTCTGCTTTTCTGTTAATACTAGATAACTATTTACAAAGATGATGAATGTGTGTTAGCAAACAACTCCCATCGTGCTAAATGGAAGGTCATTAGCCCGAGTGGTAATGAGGCCATGGTTCCATCTGTATGCTTTACAATTCCTCCACCAAACAAAGAAGCAATAGATACAGCCAACAGGTAGGGACAAAATCAACTATTTTCTTCTAAAATTCATTTACATGAAGCTTGGATTGAAATGTCATCTTTTTTTTCCCCCTTTTCATGTGTTACTGTGATGTAAAGATAGAGTCTCTTTATGTTTCAGGATTGAACAGCAATTTCAGAACGTTCTGGCCCTTTGGCATGAGTCCCACGTGAACATGAAGAGTGTGGTGTCCTGGCATTACCTGACAAATGAAATCGAAGCCGTTCGGGCTGGCAGTGTGGCCTTGGTATGTGCCTTGTGCAGGAGGGACACAGCCACTTGCTAGGAAAATTACCTGTAGCCTTATTGTGCCAACCTCTCTAGTTTCCTGGTTCAGCAGAGAATCTCTCACAAGCAATGAACAGTGTCTAAATCTGATTTTTTTTTCTGCAAGGGTCTACATTCTACATTTTGTTGAAGACATCTGGACAGATTAGACTCATTTAGCTAAGGTTAATCTTTATGAAAACCCCCACTATTTCCCCATGCTGCATCTTCTTTCTAACAGTGCAACAACTGTGAAGTGACATTCAGTCTTCCAAGCTGAAGGCAACTAAACACTCTAAGGCATTTTTTTCATTCTTGCATATATCCATACAGTTAGGATCCAGTTAAGATCAATTTGTCTGAAATGAAATTGTGATACAGGTAAAAATACTACTCTTTCTGGATAAAACAGAGTGTGAGATCACTGAATTAAACAGCATTAGAAAACATTATTTAATATAATAGTTTATTATGCAACATTGAGATATATCTGTCTATGTTTGCAATACCTGAGAATGACATTTTTACTCCTGATTTCCAACTGCTGCTGTTGGAAATAAGGAACATGGGTTAATTCCTGAAGTGTCCCTACCTGTATAACTCTTGCTGGCTGCTTGTTTGTTGATACCTGTCATTTGATGAAGAATTGGTGTCTAATGTAGGGTAGGCTTAATACAACCCATTATTGGCTTTAAAGACAGCCAAGGATTTTACAGTGAGTGTAAACTATCAGCTGTCAAGTGGTTTCCAGTTTAGGAAGAGCAGGATTTCGGATCTTCCACTCTTCACCATCTTAACAACTGGTCAATATTGCTTCTTGATATTAGAGGCAACAGTGTGAGTGCTGCATCACTGCTGATAGTGGGTTTGTGGTGTGTTGCAGATAAAGACAATGCTGCCAGGGGAACATCAGCAGGTTCTAAGCAGCTTGCAGACCCGCTTTGATGATTTTGTGGCAGACAGCCGGGAGTCCAGAGTCTTCACAAGCTCCGATGTAGCGCTGCTGGAAAAGGAGGTGGAGCTTTGCAAGCAATACTATCAAGACCTTCTGAAATCTGCAGAGAGAGGTAAGACTTTGCAGAGAACAGTAGAAAGATGCCCTCTTGAGGGAGATTCATAGAATCACAGAATGGTAGGGGTTGGAAGGGATCTCTGGAGATCAAGTCCAGCCACCCTGCCAGAGCAGGAACACCCAGGGCAGGCCACTTGTGTGTTTCACCCTTGCTGTCATTACTTCTTGTCCTCTCATAGGGCACCACTGAAAAGAGGTTGGCCTCTTCTACTTGAAACATCTTCAGATATTTGTAAACATTGATAAGATCCCTTCTCAGTCTTCTCTTTTCCAGGCTAAACAGCTCCAGGCCTCTCAGCCTTCTTAAATAAGAGAGATGTTCCAGTCACTTCATCTTTGTAGCTCTTGATACAAAATATAAGCTCAGTCTACTAAGTCTGCAATCCCTAGTTCTCACTTTGGATACAAGCTCTAGTGAATTACTCATTTTGATATTACCCCTATTGATATTGTTACCCATATTGATGATTACCCATATTATTAATGTCCCAGTTCTTCTGAACCGATAGTAATTTTTAACAATGTTTTAAGAAGGTACATGATTACATTGTACAGTAACTCTGAAGTTTAACTTTGTATGGATTAAGCTATGTAAAATTATTGATGTGTTACTTAATATATGGAGTACTATATTTTTTTTACACTCGGTAATTAATTCTGTGTGTTACATCTTACTGTTTAGCCATGCCTTCCTTGGGTTTGAATGCTGAAAATGCAACTTGATTACTTTGAGTTCATAACAGAACTAGAACTTTTTTCACACTGTTAAGGCAAGAAGAGTCCTAGATATTTTCCTGGCATCACAGAATGCCTGTAGTTGCTATTCTCTTAACTCTGAAGAACAAAAAGCTCAAAATTTACTGTCAAGTAGCTAATGATTTAAAGAAATACAGTAGTGCGAAGGTGATTACTGCATTAGCATAATTCACCGTACTTAAGATGTGTTACCCTGTGTGTCTGAAAGAGAGGATTTGAAACAAAAAGGGAAAAAAAACCAAACCCCAAAAAAACCCAATAAAACCAGGCCCAGAGGTTTACTGTGGTATTGTGCCTGATATTATCTGACTGAAAGAATCAGTCACTAAGTTTAGCAGTGTCTGCATAGGGGTGATGCTTGTGCCTGGGATGAATGATTTTTTCATGTGTGAGGAGGTGATGTAATAGTAGGTAAATTTCCCCAATTTCCTAAAATTTGCCTCCTAGCCAAAATTCCAGTGGAAACTGCTGAAACTTCAGTCAGTCATGAAAAGACCTGTAGAATAGTGACTATGAAGTGCTTCATAAAAAGTCATGGTGAAAATGACATCATGGCTGTGTTTGGTAATGTGTGCCTTGCTTCTTTCAACAGAGGAGCAGGAAGAATCTATTTACAATCTTTACATCTCTGAAGTGAGAAATATCAGGCTGCAGCTGGAGAACTGCGAGCAGCGGTTGATACAGCAGATCCGAACCCCAATGGAAAGGGATGATCTACACGAAAGTGTGTTTAGGATTTCAGAACAAGAGGTGAGCCTTTGAGAAAGACTGCTCTAGCTAGGAAGAGTTGTATTTTAAAGCAAATATATTCAGGTATTTTGTGTGTGGTGAGGAAGGTTTGTGGTGCACTTTGAGATGCCAAGAGTCAAAGATTAAGCTGCTGTTTGTGAGAAAAACTGTCATTAAATGGTGACCATTAGTTTCCCTCTTGTGTATACTTTCCTTTAAAAATTACAATCACTAGTATCCACATGAAACAAAGAAAAACAAATCCGTACTGAATGATATGTAGACTGTACATCAGGTTGCTGTAGCATAAAAGCACTGTCCATAACCTTGCATTTTACAGAAACTGAAGAAAGAACTGGATCGACTGAAGGATGAACTGGGAGTCATCACAGAGAAATGTGAAGAATTTTTCAGTCAAGCTGCTGGTTCACCTTCAGTTCCTACTCTGCGCTCTGAGCTCAGTGTTGTTACTCAGAACATGAACCAAGTTTATTCCATGTCTTCCATTTACATAGATAAGTATGTAACAGACCATGTTTTCTCTTCAAAAATAAAGATACTAATATAACTAATGCTGATCAAGGAAAAGGGAGTTAACATCTTATCATTGTATAGAGAGATACCCTGTGACATGAAAAGGCTGAAAAACAGAAGTGTTGCTGAATGTTGCTATTGATGGTTCAGTTAACAGGAGATCACTGTTTTTCAGATTAAAATCTGTAAATTTGGTGCTGAGTAAAACCCAAGGAGCAGAGTCATTGGTGAAACTGTATGAAACTAAATTATGTGAAGAAGAGGCAGTAACAGCTGACAAGAACAACATCGAAAATCTGATGGGTACATTAAAGGTAAGAGTTGACCAGTGGCTTTTTATGGGCAAATAAAAAAAAATAATAGGATCTGTCCTATATACCTATTTTGATTAAAGTATACTGTATAGTATATCAAAAGCTGGCTTGTGTATTTGGAGAAAAGGAAACACCTTGAAGTATCTGAACATCCAAGAGTGGCACTTGTTAATGCTGCAGTGCCTTTTGGTCTCTTCAAAAGGTAACATATGCTGAAGGTAACATAAATATATTGTTGCATAAATGTGGCCACAATAACATTCCTGCTGCTGCTATGCTAATCAGGGTTTCCTAAGAGCTTTGGCAGATACCTTTGAGAAAGGGTAAGATTGAAGTTCAGCCTTTTTTGTGTGCTGTATATAGCTCATTTTAATATTGTGAACAATGAGCAATGCTTTTTTTATTAGATAGAATGATCGATATCTGATGATTTTTTTTTAATGCCATAGTTTATAATATAAGTGTATCAATTTGTTGTCTATGTTTTGATCTATGTGGTGGGTGATGCTATAACAGAATTTTGCAGTTGTTAGCTAATAAGTTGCTTCAGACCCACTCTGGTGCTATTCCAGTGTTTGAGTAACCAGAAGTGACATTAATTTAAACATTTTGTAATATATTCATTTGTACATTTTTTCTCATGTAAAATAGTAATTTGTAAAACAGTGTCATAATCTAGGAGTTTATAATTTACAGTTTATCATTTATCACATACCAGCAATGGAGATCTGAAGTAGATGAGAACAGACAAGTATTCCATGCCTTAGAGGATGAACTGCAGAAGGCAAAGATGATCAGTGATCAGATGTTTAAAATGCACAAGGAACGTGATCTTGACTTTGACTGGCATAAAGAAAAAGTGGATCAGTTAGCTGAGAGGTGGCAAAACATTCATTCTCAAATTGAAAATAGGTTAGTATAACTTTTTATTATAATCTGTTCATGTTTTATGCTGCTTTTGTTATTTCTATGGAAAAATAATCTGAAATGTATGTTAAAATAGGTCAGATGAGTTTTATGAACTGCTGGTGAAATGAGCTAATAGCAGATTCTGCACAGAACCCTGAACGATTAGCAAGATCTAGAGATTTTATTTACTTACAACTTACTGAGAGACAATAGAAATAACTTGTCTCTTTTCCTTTAAACAAACAAACAAACCAAAAAATCCTGGAGAATGGTTTGCTGTCCTATGGAAATAGAATCTGTGCATCCACGTAATTAGTTCTGACAGGCTAAACTAATGAGCTGATTCATCATCAGTTACAATTGGATTCATATTAACTTGCTTTTAATGACTTAAGTGCCAGGTCTAGAAGTCCTTAGCTTCTATTGACTTCTGTGTAATTTTGCTGCAGTAGCTTTGGGTGAAGTTGCCAGTATTTTCTCTTGGTGTGCAAGAGTTTTCAAGCAGCCCTCATATCCAGTTGAGATGTTGCCCTGAGTTCAGCTCTTCAGTATTGCTATCATGGTGATGTTGGAGAATGTTACTCTCCATGTGCCTACACAGATGTGCAGAGACAACATACACCTCCCCAGAGACAGCATACACCTCCCCAGAATTCTGAAGATGTCCATACATGACATTCCTGGAATTACATTTTCCCTCAGTCTCTATATTTCTGTTTCAGAGAAAAGAACAGCACTGTAGAGACTGAAGGGAAAATATGGGCAAGTTAAATTCAGGCTGTACAGTACAGACTGCTTTATTTCCTTTAAAATCTACTTCAATTTGACATTATAGGTGACCTGAGCAAAAGCATCAAAGACAGTGCTGATGATTTAAAAGCTTACACAACAACCTTTCAAATTTTTGTCTTCTTTTTCTAAGTGGTAAATATCCATTCAGGTGCAATGTTGAAGTTACTAACTTGTTATTGACTAATATAGTTGTCTCTTTAACATTGCTGAAAGTCAAAAGGAAGATGGGCAAGGGTTGACTCATTTAAAAGTGTCTGCAGAATGGATAGCTTTAAATCCATCTCAAAACTGTCACCATTTGGTAGCATGATGTAATTTTAATGATAAAACAATTCTTTTTATGAGGTCCTGAAGTGTCCTTATTTCCTCAGAGGGCCAACATGAACCACTTGCTCTCTTAGCAGAACTGTATCCTGAATAGAATGTGGTGAAAAGTATCTGTTAGTACGTAGTGTCTTGTAGTTGTAAATAAGACAGATTGTGTCAGTTGCAGCACAGAGTTGTAAACAAGCTGTTTTTGGCAAATGTTTGCTCTGCTGCTTCCTAACAGCTTGACACTGATGATCACTATACAAAATGTATGCACAAATATTGGCTGCAATTACCATGATCCTTCCTCTTTTTCATTATTATTAGCTTCAAAACATGCTGGAGTGTAAAATCTCAGCAATATAGTTTCCTTTGCTTGCTCTTTTGGTATCTTGAGAACAACAGTAGTGATTCAAAGTATTAATACCAAGCTATACTAATAAAAATTGTTTAATAAGTATGTTTATCCTGCACTGTTTTGGGGTGCTTATATTTATTTGATCTTTGAACAGTATAAGCATCATGAAAGAAAAACTGTCAATATTCTCATCAGTATGGAAACCACTTTCAAGAAATACACAGTACTTTTTTTCAAGTTAAAAACCTGATTTTAAAATGGATTTACAGGATCAATTGGTTTTTCTCATAAGAATATTTAAAGGCTTTAGTTTTAGTGTAACTGTGATTGTTTAGTGGGAAGCAGAGAGAGCAGGGTAAACCACATTTTAGCTCCATCACAGTACACTCTTCCTTGATTCACACAGGACATGTTTGAAATACTCTTACTTGGTGTAACAGAACTAATGGCTATTGCAGAGCCCTGCCTCTTGTTTGAGACCTCCTCTGCTTACAGAGTTTCAAGCAGTTTAGCTCACTAATGAGAGTTATATGCAGAGTATCTTCTGTCATAGAGTCTCTCCTGGGTGCCATTTATGACAAATGAGAAGGCTTCATCAAGCTGGGAATCTTGGGTGTTTGATCAGTAAATTTACTGTTTAGAGTTACTTTAGTATGTTTATAGTGTGAGATAAGACATCTGAAGCCCTTAAAGCTGTATTTGACTTAGTGTTGTACTATTTATCTTTAATATTTGTCTTCTCTCCTTTGGCTTATCTTCTAAAATAAAATCAGGTTGCGTGACTTGGAAGGTATTAATAAATCCTTGAAGCATTACAAAGATACTTACAATTCTTTGGACACCTGGATTAAACAAGTAGAAGATACTCAGCGAAAGATTCAAGAAATCCATCCTGAAAATAGCAAAGCATTGGCTAAACAGCTGAACCAACATAAGGTATGAAAGGGGTCTCGTTGTAGGAAAGCACTGCTCTAATGACCAAATAACTAAAATATTAGCTTTACTCAGTGATGTCAGTGATTTCTTGATATGAGATGCTTATATGTCTCACTCACTGACTATTGTCATTTTATAGACCAGATTGTGTAGTGCCCAGCACTAGAACAAGGAACAATGGGTATGAACTAGACCATAGAAGGTTTCACCTCAACACGAGGAGAAACACCTTTACTGTAAGGGTGACAGAGCCCTGGAACAAGCTACCTAGAGAGGTTGTGGAGGCTCCTTCTCTGGAGACATTCAGACCCTCCCCCCTGACACATTCCTGTGTGACCTGATCTAGCTGGTCCTGCTCTGGCAGCAGGGTTGGACTAGATGAGCTTTTGAGGTGTGTTCTAACCCCTGACATTCTGTGCTCCTCAAATCTGCAGGAGCAAAACCTTACTGAGTGCCTAAAGTTCTGATCCTCCTTATCACATACATTTTTATTCAATATTGTTCCTGGTATTTATAGTTGTAGAAATATTTTCATGGAACCAGAGAGAAATGCAACAGCTGTCTCCTGCAAGAAGGAAATGTAGCTTAAATAAGAAACAAATTACAGGCACAAATTGGTATATCCTGATTTTAAGTTAACTCACCAGCTATTAAACCTGGCTGGGTTTTTTCACTTTCTGTACTATAAACTTGGCAAAGCCCAGGACATAGGCTTAGGCCTATAATTATTTGTACATACATGGGAATGAGCATATTATGTAATTTACATGGTATATAAAGTAGGAGTGCTAATAATAATAGTAATAAAAATAGCTTCTTCAGATGAAGATGTAGATTTGTATTTTACAGGCGCTGGTTTCTGAGATTGAAATGAAGCAAAGCAAAATAGATAAATGCCAGAAGTATTCGGAACAATACTCAACTGCTGTGAAGGTAATAAATGTGGCATCCCCCAAGGGTCAGTGCTGGGTCCAGTATTATTCAATATATTCATCAGTGAGCTGGATGAGGAGGTAGAGAGCACCCTCAGCAAGTTTGCTGCTGACACCAAACTGGGAGGAGTGGCTGACACAGCAGCAGGCTGTGCTG
>JANHGL010001327.1:63477-110379 GCA_024611195.1 Ceyx melanurus
AAGAATAAGCACAAGAATGCAATTTAGGATTTATTAATTATAAAATAGGGTAACCCAAGCAAGATTTATTTTTTCTCTCTCTCTATACATATATCTATATCTATATCTATATCTAATATATATATATGATGTGATAAATTTTCTGTTGGTTATTATGCAGTATGTAGATAATGAGGCTGTATATTGCTGTTGATGAACAGTTATAAAAAGCTGTATGAGAAATGTACCTCAGTAAAACTGTTTAGAGCTACCTCTGGGCTGGATCTTGATCCACAGTAATCAGGGGGAGCTTTCATCTTTGCTATGGTAAAAATTAGCAGATCTGACACCTCAATAGATTCTGAGGCTGATCATCCTCATTTGGGTAGGTAAGAGAAATCTGTCTCCCTGCTGGTCCCTCTTACAAACTGTTCTTATGTAGGGGGGTAGTGGGGGTGGAAATCAAGTCAAAACACTGTTTCAGTTTCTTCTTATGAATCTTCTCATAGATCCTTTGGATTTATTTGTGCAAGTGCACCTTGTTGATAGCATTCAGCTTTGGAATCGAATAGGACTTTGGATTCCACAATCAGGATTTAGGAATCTAAATTGGGATAGGTTGGAGAGTGGTGTGTATCACTTCTTTGAAGGTAAATGGAGTGTTTCTCACTATCTTCTCCCCACACACTTTTTTTTCTCTGCAGTTCATGGATTTACGGACTCGTTACACTGCCTTAGTGACTCTGATGACACAGTACATCAAGTTTGCAGGTGACTCTTTAAAAAGACTGGAAGAGGAAGAGGTAGGTCATCTCCTAGCAGCCAACTAAGCACAAAAAGCTAAGCAAACAAAGAGCAATATACCTGTTGGAATTGTTCACAAAGTTACCAACAGATACAAAAGACTAACATTCCTTATATATTGTATACAGGAATGGAAATGTGTTAAATTCAACTATTAACATTTGATCATGTGATTCACTAAATTCCCATGAAGATGTAATTACATATTAATATTTTAGGGCTTGATCTTTTGGATAATTGCAGACATTAAGTTGATGCCTATGTAGTCTTTAATATTCCAAAGTATGCATTCTGGTCGACTTAACATATATAAATGAGTTAATTAAGCAGGAGGGTGCAATTTCCTCTTAAATATTTTAAGTTTCTTCATTCTATTTAATGGGTTTTTTTGGCCTTCTACCTTCCTGCGGGATTGATTCTTTGGGTTCAAGCATCACTTTGTTTGCTTAGTGTTGAATCTTAATGACAAGAGTAAATTACTGAAATTAAGCAGACAGATTACTCGAAATATGTATTTTCTGCAGAATCCACCTACCAAATAATTCAGAAAAAAATACTTCTAAATTCTAAACTTTCAGAGATAAATTATATAGTCATTATTTAAGAACTACAGTGTTTTGATATAATGAGTACAGTGGTTATCTATAAAATAATGGACATATTAAATGTGGTCCTGTGTAAACTACATAAAATCAGAGAAAACTCTCTAAGGGTGTAAATTTTAATGTTCTTATAAAAAAAAAAATAAATTCTTAAATGAATGTTAAGTAATTCTGGTTCTGACTTTGCCTTCATTGGCTTTTCTTGCTATTGAATACCTATGGACAAACTAACACTAACAACATTTGTCTTTGTGCATCATGAAGTGGTAGAGCATCCTGATAGAAATATAGAATGCCATTATGATGGAGGATTTAGTATGACTAATAATACTCATTGGCTAAAAATTGAAACAAAGAATAAGAATTGATACAAGAAACCTGTAAATGCCAATAGGCTTCAAGAGCAAATGGAATCTTTTAAACTCTTGAATTTCAGTCTGCTCTGAATCTCCAGGACTGCTTTTTTGGAAATCATTTAGACACCATCTTCATCCTCTTCCCCCTTTCAGCAGCCTCCAAAATCTTTGATAGCTTATTTGAAGATAATCTAAGTAGGTTTCAAAGTGACTTGATGGGTTTTTTTCTTAGTAATCAGGGAAGCAAATCAGAAAATGAATAAACCTTTTCAAAGGAAGAAAGGTAATGATTTTTTATTCTGGGATCAGACCTCTGAAGTCTGTTATTGTTCCACGATGTTCTTCCATGCCATTTTTTCTTCCTAACTTTCAATAATGGCATTAAGTATGTGCAGAACAAGGTAAAAGTAAGATGCTTTCCATGGTATCTCAGTTTAATTCATGTGCTGTCATGCTTAGAGCTTACCAGAAGAGAATGAACTCCAGCAACCTGTGAAGTCAGATGAAATCTTTCAGCATTCAGGATGTAATGAAGTTGTTGAATTCAGAGAGGAGAACACACCTTATGAAATCATGATGGATGTGGAATATTTGCAGAAATATAAGTCTTCCAGTGAACCTAAGCACCCAGAAAATAAATCTGAAATCAGGAGAAAATCAGATGTAAACAGATGTGATAAAATCAAAACTGATAGAACATTAAAGCAATTTTCAAATTTCAGAAGTCAAGAAAGTAGCATTACTGGCAAGAGGGATAATAAGCTATATACAGAGCAATATAATGTAACTGTTTTTGATGATCAAAGTAAAGAAAACAGTAGAAAAGATTGTTTTGTTGCAGCTGAGATCTCTGTGAATGGGAATAATGATCCTGGTGAAATGTTAAATGAGCAAATTGTTAATAGAGAGAGACAGAAAATGAAGAGGGGATCAAAGAAGTTCCCTCAAGTGGGAATGATACACAAAACCATAGGAAAAAAAAGAAGAAGAAAGGCAAGAAGAGCTACTTCAACAAATGAAGAATGTGAGATGCTGTCAGAAGCTGATGCTGAGATGAAGAAGAAAGGTGATGTTGCAGCAAGAAGCGCAGCAGACGCCCTGGGTGTCGACCCTCACAAGCAGCAGCATTTGTCACCAAGAACTCCTTCTGGATGTCAGTGTAATTGTTGTGCAGAAAGTAACAGCCATAACACTTCAAACTCTGAAGACAAAGGGCTTCCAGCATGGTGTGAAAAAGGCGACTCTCTTTCAGGTGTAAGGGGTACAATAACCTCAGAGAAAGGTGCATCCTTTTTCAGAGAGCTGGCAGTGTGCAATGCAAGTGAAAAAGCAAAGTCAAATTTGAAGTTATTTAGAGATCCAGGCATTTCTGGTGGTGGTGATTGGGATACAAGCAAACTGCACAGAGCATTTCTGGACACAAGTTGCTCCATAGCAGGAAACAAAATCCTAGAAAAATCAAATTTAAATCCAAATGAAGCCAGGAGTACAACGCAAGAAATGATGTCTGTTTCTTCAGGAAATATTTCAGGGGATCAGTGTGTAGCAACAGTGTCTGAAGCTCACCTGTTAGATTTGGAAATGTCACCAGTGCAGAGTGATCCAGGTTTAGGTATAGAATTGTTAGGAAATTCTGGAGATGTAAATGCAAATACAATCCTCTCACAAATGATTTCTGGAGGAAAGGATTGTTTGCCATTATCAGAACATGGATTAGCAAAAAAGCTTCTGAGTCACGATGAGAAAGTAAATGAGAAGAAAATACCACAGGGTAGGGTTTATGGTTTGACCACCATAAATAGATGCATTGAGAAGCAGAGTGGAGAATACAAGTTAAAACAGGGTCAGAAATGTGAGGATTTATTGCTGGTTGCAGAAATGGACTGTAGAGATAAGGATTATAGCACAAAGGTACCTGGAGAAAACACTGAACTACAGAAAATATTCTGGGAAAAAAGAGGGGAAAAAGCCTTAATTAAAAAAAAAGAAAATAAGAAAAAAAGAGGCAATACTAAAGAAGAGAAAAGGAGCACAGCTGCTGTTAAGGTACCAGAGTATTTCTACAAAACAAATGAGTTAAGAGTGATTCTAAATCAATGTTTGAATCTCAGAATATATCAAGATATAAAGATCAAGTGATTTAAAGTTAATTAAATGTTTGAATCTCAAAATATATCAAGATCAAGTGATTTAAAGTTAATTGAACATAATTTAAGCAATGGATATGCTAATGATATACTAATTACTGTGCATTTTGAGATGCTTTTAAAAAAATCTTATACATTTTTTAATGATTATTTTGGTTTTCTATTAAATTGTCGTAGTTTTCTCCACCCAGCTGATGCTCAGGCTTGTGATTAGAAATAATGAATGCTAACAATATAGTTTGTGACTGTATCTGTACTTTTAGCACTTTTTTTTAAGCATAACACTTTAGACTTTGTGTCTATGGAAACATAAAAGCAGATCTGTTAAGAAACCAATTTCAATGTTTTGTATCCATTGGGGTCTGTTCCAAATTGTGAGGTGGGAAATAGGGAGAGGAACTGAAGAAGCTGCCTTTGCATTAGCCTTTTAGGAAATAAGCTTCCTATGTCACGTGAAAAAATAAGGAACTCTGGTAAATTTGAACTAAACCAACATGTTGTTTATTTGAAAATGTTGCCATTATTACCCTTCATGCCATCCATAGGAGTACAGGTGTGTCCTTGCCTCATGTTAGCTCACATTTGGTAACTAATGCTATCACAGTGCTAATGAAGACAAGGTAGGTATGGTTTCAACCACATTGTTACTGATGAATATACATCTTGCTTATAGGAGTTTCCCATGATCTGCCAACATATGGAGGCTACTGGCAGACTAGTTTTCACTGGGATTTTCCCAGTTACTGTGTTTATATGTCTTACTGCAGAGTAGCTGTGCTTTTACCTGTCCCCCAGCTGAAGGACTGTGGTGTACTGGGGTTTAGATACTTATCTTTCTGGAGCTGATGCATCTTGGATTTAGCTCTAGATACTGTTTCTTCTCTATGAAGGCAATTTCCAGTCTTCTCTTGTGTTATTTATGCTTACAAGCATAAAATCCTTCTTTAAATTCCTACTGAGCTGATCCAGAAATGGAAGGCCACTTTCTCCTTGGGAATTCTTGCATGTAGTGTTTGGCTTACTGTTCTACCTATCTGTTTGGAGAAAATGTCTGTGCAAGCTGTTGTTTGATGCTGCTTACTGCGAAGAGACATCTCAATTGAAGTAAGAAGCTTCAGAACTTCTTCACTTTATGGATGTCTCTTTGAAGGTATTTGGCTAATGATAACTTTCTGAAGCTTACTGCGTCAAGAGGAGGTGATGGTGGTGGGAACTGCTTTCCTACTTTCTGGACATACCATATATATATATATATATGAGTAAGTATTTTCATTTTTTTTCAAGGAGTCTTTTATATGCTATATTACAAAATGTGTAACTTTTTATAATAAGTTCCAATTTAAGTTCCAACTTGTTATTTTACAGATTTTAAAGAGTAAGGAAGCATCAGAGCTTGAAGCTTATTCAGATCTAATAGCACAGCAAAAGAGCAAAACTGATGAGAACAGAAAGCTCATGGAAAAGGTAAAAGAACTCAAAGAGCTGTTGGAGCATATGAAGAAACAAAAAATCCACATGGAACAAGAGTTCTCTAAACTGAGAGAAGCTGCAGAAAAAGAAAAGAAGCAGCAGCAGAAAGACATGGAAGAGATTTTCCTTCAGAAGACCAAGGCTGAGCAAGAGGCAAAGCAGTGTCATATAGATCTAGAGAGCATTGAGAAGGAGTTAAAGAAGAACATTGAGAAGGTGTTTGAGCTGACCCTTTTTAGTGAAAAAACTAATAAAACTATTAAAGACCTGAAATACGAACTGCATGAAATTGAGCTTCAGAAATCATCAACAGAAGAGAAGTCTGTCTTAATCAAAGAAGAACTAGATAAAGTAAATAGAGAACTTAAATGCCTTAAAATTAAGTTGGAGGAAAAAGACCAAGCAGAGGGGGGATATTTACAGCAGTTGAAAGAAATGGACAGGCAGCTACAGAGAAGCTCACATAAAGCTGAAGAAGTGATGCAAGAAGCTCTAAATCTTAAGCAAATTAAGATGAACTATCAGGAGGAGTTGAAATCTGCTCAGAAAGAAAAGACACAGCTAAAAAGAGAAGTAGAGGAGTTAACAAGATCACAGAGAAAATCTGAAATCACTATAGAACACTTAAATTTCCAAATCAGTTCTCTTCAGAAAGAGAAGCTGGCAGCTGAGAACAGAGCAGAGTCATGCCAACGAGAAGCAAATAATCATCAAACCCTTTCTAAGAAGATTCAAGAACAGTTGCTTCATAATACAAAAGCAGAGAAAGAAAAACAGCAGGAAATTCAGATGCTGAAGAATGAATTAGCCAAAAGTTATGAGATATCAGAAACATTAAAGAAAAGGATAGAGGACCTTAATAAATGGAACACTGAAACAAAACTAGAAATGAAGCAAATTCAGTCTGAGTCGGAGAAGCTGACTTCAGAAAATAAAAGAATTCAGATGGAAAATGACACCCTAAAAACCCTAGCAGATGGCTTCAAAGAGCAACTATGTGCAACAAATGAACAATTGCACAAGCAAACAATAACTGAACAAGAGTTTATATGTAAAATCAAAAGCCTGGAAGATGAACTAGTGAAAACAAAAAACTTAGCTGATGTATATAAACAAAAATGTGATAAACAAAGTGCTTCCACCCTAACCATTGACCAGGAGACAAAAAAGCTAAATGCCCAGATTCATGCTCTAACTATGGAGAAGAGAGAAAGTGAGCAGAAGATGAAACTACAAGAAGATCATATACAAGAGCTAGGTAATAAATTAAAAAATTTACAGGCTGAACTCCATCAGAAGACACTGGATGAACAAATGGCATGCCAGAAAATGATTCTTTTTCAGGAAGAATCTGTTAAGTTTAAACAGTCTGCAGAGGAATATAGGAAAAATGTTGAAAAATTACTGGAATCCCATGCCGTGAAAGAAAATAAAATTTCTGGCATAGAATTAGAATGTGTTATTCTTCATCGGGAAAAGCGTATGGCTGAGGAAATAGTCATGTCATACAAGACACAAGTGAAAGATCTGCAAGAAATGCTTAAAAAGTGTCATGAGCAGATACAGCAGGGGAAGCAGACTGAAAAGGACTATCAGCAGAAGTGCAGGAAACTTCAGGAAGAATTGGAAGCGCTGAAACAAAACATTGTGAGCTTGGAACAGAAAACAGACGTGCAGGTCAAGGAGACCGAACACAGGGTTGTATTTCAGAATGATGTTCAGCCAAACAATGAACTCCAAGGTGCTGGAGTTAAATTGAGCTGTGAGAGAAGGAGGAACAATTCCAGTTCTGGCAGCAGAACCAGAGAATGTATGCTGTTTTCTCCACGTGCAAAATCTAGCTCACCTGTGTTAAGGCAGAAACAGGAGAGATCCTTTTTGAAACGTGAGCAGATAGAAGAAGAGACACTGTGTGTGAGTGCTGATGACATGGTACCAAGAGAGGTGCATATGCATGTGTCAAGAATAAACAGGTCTCTGTAGCATTTTGTAGGCTTGCACCTTCTTTTCAGGTGTTCCTCGGGGAAGTGTACAGTTGAAGGTAACATTTGCTGTCAGCCAGATTTCTGGAACATCTGAAAAGGATAGAGAAACAACCACCTACACAGTTCCAGACAAACTATTAGACGTAGAGAAGATCTTAAACTGCATCCCTTGGAGGTACACTGTATGTTTTGTGAGGGTTTACCTTCCTAAAGCTGTTTTTTTTTACTCTTACAATTTTTTGTATGTTTTTAGTTGTTGTTGTTGTTGTTTTAGTTGTACATTACCACTACCTTGTATTATAATGTTTCTTGGTGATTATGCATTACCACTACCTTGTATTATAATGTTTCTTGGTGATTATGCATTACCACTACTTTGTATTATAATGTTTCTTGGTGAAGGGAATCCCTTCTTTTTTTATATGACAAAAAGCTTTTCATTAGACCTTTGGAAGAGGTTTCTTAATTTCTAAGAAACACATTATTTTAAAAGTTTGTGTTGGAAATGCAAATTAACACACACCTTTGTATCATTATTAGCTTTGATGAATAGCTCTGAGTTCATATGCTAATAAACAAGAGATAATGTTGCTTAGTTTAGTTGTATTCATGTTACTGAGTAAATTTCTGAAGTGGCAGATGCACTTTAAAACTCAACTAGCTTTATTTTGCTCCTTTCCAATGCTGACTTAAATTCCATGTATCACTCACTGTGTCAAAAATATTCCTATTTACAGATAGTGAAGAACAAGCAGTGTGGCATGCATGTTGAAGTCACAGCATTAAACCAATAAAATGGCAAGACTTTTGGTAATGAAGAGAGAATGTTTGAGGGATACAAAACTGAAGGGTTTAGGAATGAAGACTTTGCAAAGATGAACTCTTTCTTGGAGGAAGAGACTTTGAAAACTGTCTGCTACTTGGTTGGAACACATTACAGAGGAATTTAATGCTATTAAATGTCAAGGTCTCTGATGTGATGTAACTGCCAGACAGTTGACCAAAGTTACATTTCTAGACAGACCCACAGTTGAATAGCTTCTTTTGGGGCAGAAAACTGGAAAAAAAATATTTAAATGAACCTTGAGTCCAGGAAAGAGATACTATCTTTTCCTTTAGCAAATAGAAAGAGAACTGAGCCTACAAAGGAGTTTTAAAGAGAGCTGGTCTTGGTTGCCACGCTGGGCTGAGATTGTTAGAAGCAGCTCAGCCCATGAAAAGAATTTTCAGTCTTTACTAGAATTCAATATGGAACAAAGATGGTAGTGCTCATTTTGGGGCCTGCTTTAAAATCCATCCAAGTCTAGCTAAACCTCTGTGGTGGCCCTCAGGGAAAGTTGTATATGGTGTTTTTTAAAAGTGTTTTCTAAAATAATCAGGAATTGCTGTAAAACTAATTAGTACAATCCACTAATTAGTATAAACTTTGAATTAATATAGTGTAAGCTATACGGTATATGTAACTGTATAGTGTAAAGTATTATTTTCAACTGGAATTAGATATTACTTGTTAGAAAGTTGCAATTTGTAGGTAAATTTAGGCAGATTGATCAATTCAAAGCAGAGACTCTATGTTCATTCTTTACCTAAATATCTTGTCTGACATTATCTGCAGGTAAGCGTTGTAAGTCAGAGATTGCTGAAGTTAACATCAGTGTAAAATAGGTGGATATAGGAAAAAGGAAACAAGGATTAGATGCTTATATATTAAACATTGAAAGGGATCACTCTTTTTGCCAGTGAAGATACTGCAGCATTTCATGTGACCTGATTCTTAATTTACTGTTATAAATCATTTTGCATATTATTATTTTACAAAAGTTTAAAAAAATCTATTGAAATGTCTTCATTTTCATGTATGATACATGGAAGGACTTAAGCATTTTTTGTAAGTATTGATAAATATAAAGCTACTAACAAGTTGTTCTTCTATAAAAATAAATATATTTTCCTGTGCAGAAAAAGATTAAATGTCTCAGTGTTTTATTGTTATCATTCTTGTTACTGTAGATTTAAAAGCAGTGTATTCTTCCTAACTGTAAAATCCAATCCACTAGACTGCAAAATACCTATGCTGGCTGTACAGATCCACACCTGAGGGTAATGCAAAGGCAGCAATTCAAATCCACTTCAAATGCAATTATTGTTTAGATTTTATCTACTGAGTAATGGCTGGGAAATTTATGCTTTTTCTTAATATCAATCATTTTATAATGAATGTACATATGTGTGATTATGTAAGCATAATTACAGGTAATTTAAAAATTATTTTGTTAATGTCTGTAATTATTTTTGGTCCTACATTGAAGTGTCATAAAAATGCATGAGGTGATAAATAAAAGAAATCACTTTATGTGACATACATGTTTCTATGGATGTTGCTGTTAAATAGTCCAACAATTTGTTTTTTTACAATTCACGCTGCTCATCAGAAATCAATGGAAGAAGAAAAGAAAGAAAATGTTGAGAAAGCTGAGGATTTACTGAAATGGATGTCCAGCCTCAGTAAGACACTTGGCAAAGAAGAAGGAGAAAAGTCTGAAAAGACAGATTTGCCGAAGCAGCAGGTACATAGATGTCATTTGGTAAAGTTCCACCTCCTCCTTTTAGGATTTTGTGTTGATTTACTGAATATTTTGTCATTGTAACGTGTTGGGATTTTTTTCGTCACAATCCATATTTTACTAGAGATAAAATTTCACATTTGGCTGGGAGTGGAGGGTTGAGTAACATCAATGTTTAGGGACAACAACATTTTACTTGGGAAGAATTCCAGTGTGTAAGTCTAGTAACTTCTAAACTGGCCCCAGGAAAGGACAGGATTGTCAGGAGGGGCCTGAGTGCCATTTGCTTTTAAAAAGCTATTTTGAGGGGTCCTCTAATGGGATAGTCAAAGCTGTGGTCTTAATACAAAAGCTGTTGACTGACACTTTGTCATTACACTAGTCCACAGTCTGTTGGCCCATCTTGCTGCCTTTGACAATATACCTGTTAAATACATTGTGTACAGTTGTAACTCTGACCATAAATTTCAATCTGTGAAGTCTTCTATAATTTCTAATGACTTCCCTGCCAGGCTTGTTACACAAAATAGCTTAGTGACACTTAAGAAGTTTCTGGTAGATGAAGGTCTGCTTGCACACCGAGTGGCAGAGAGATGGAGAAATATCTTCTCCGCATCCCGCAGTCCAGGGCTGGAGGTGTGGTCATGCAAATGTGATTTTGGCCATCCTGGCTGCCTGTTTCTAAATTTTTATTTTGATCATGCATGCTGGTGGCAATTAGAGCCACTGGAGCAGCATGTGCATAAACCAAGCTTGCTGTTTGTCCTGGTTTCAGACACCATGACACTGTCAACCAGATCACCAGTCCTGCAGTCCCAATGGTCACCAGTCCCAGAGCACTGCTTCTTCATAGAGGACCAAGTTGTAGTTGTGCTACAGTTTGTCCCTATATCTATAGGAGGAAGGGAGCTTATATTGATTTGAGCATATTGATTAGTAAATCACTAATTGTTAGGATTTACAAAGACATTCAATGCAGGCCTTTTTCTGCCCTTGTTCATAATGACAACAGTGCAAACCTTTGTCAGTGTTGCACCAACACTCGGCTCCTTAGGGCATCTCAGCTTATCACAGCAGCTCTGGCTGGCATCTTTCCCATGCAACAAGTTCATTACCTGTGAGTTAGCTCCCTCAGCTTCCTCCAGCCTGTGGAACCTGGGCATTTGCTGGGGATGTTTCTTTCCCCTGTGGAAGAGCCTGCTGAGGTAGCAGAGAGAGATGCCTGGGTTTGTGTGTGCACTGACTAGCACAGGTGCCTTGACAAGAAAAGAGTAGTGATTTGATAACTAAGGTTAGCTGAAATACATTTCACACAGTGTTTTGGGGTTGCTGTGGGGTGTAGCCATGGAGTGGTTGGAGAAGCTGGTGCCAGTAGTGACAGTGCAAACACAACAGCTGCAGCTCCAGTTTCCTGAGCAAAGTGGAGCCCCTGACCCCACCTGCTACCCCAGCCTGCTTCACATCACCTTCTGGTGTAGTGCACACAGTGCTTGCTCTCTTCTTATCTGCCCAAGCAGCACAGGACAAAGGTTGGACTTGATGACCCTGGGGGTCTTTTCCAACCATAATGATTCTGTTATTCTGTGATTCTGTGTTAGATTGGATATCAGGAAGAAGTTCTTTACCTTGAGGGTGGTAGACAGTGGAATGGGCTCCCCAGGGAGGTGGTTGAGACCCCATGCCTGGAGCTATTCCAGGTGAGGTTGTACAAGGCTCTGAGCAGCCTGGTCTAGTTGAGGGTGTCCCTGCTCACTGCTGGGGGGCTGCACTAGATCACTTTTGGAGGTCCCTTCTAAATCTAGCCATTCTCTGATTCTATGGTGGTGATTGCAAAGGGATGTTTTTCAAGGCCACGCTCAGGCCCTTTGACGTGATGCATACAGGGACAGAATTGGTTGTGTGAATGACTTATCCATATAGAAATAATGCAAATCCATAGTAAATACTGCTCTAGCAGTAGCCAGTATTTAAAAAAAAAAAAAAAAAAGTATTTTACTATTGAGTTTAGTCCCAGACAGAAATACTGTGTTTGTTTGTTGTTTTTATAGATGTGCATAGCTAAGTCTTGAACACGCTTTTTTTTATTTTTCAGGTTTCCCTGGATGAAATGTCTACTAAGAAAGAGCAAATAGCAGAAGCTCTGCAGACTACTCAGTCATTTTTATCTAAGCACAGTGACAAGTATGCTATTTTAAAAAATATTAATTTTAATTATTATTTTAAAATAATTTCAGTTGATTGAATCAGTACCTACTGTTTGCTTAAAAAGAAATTGTGTCCTTATCGTACAGTTTGAATTATATTTAGTGTGCACATAATAACATTTTTTCTTTAATTTTATAATTTTATAGTCTTCTAATTTCCCCCATTTGGGGAAACTTGATGCAGTTTTGTTTATTTCAAGAATTTGGCTAAGTTTGTTTAACTCTGGTCAGCTTAAATAGTGATTTTTCATTTAAAGTCAAAATAGTTAACAAGTAAGGAGTAAATTAGTACTTGAACTATATGTCACAAGTTTGTTTCATCTGTGTCTGAAATCAGATTTTTTAAGATACTAAATTGCTGAGATACCTCACAACTTTGCTGGATGTTGTCTGTCTTGACAGTTAAATCAGCAGACAAAGGCACATGCAAATATTAGATGCTTTAGTGGTAGTTCAATGTAAATTTTAGCACTACTTAATCAAATTTATTTTCCTGAATGACTACAAGCAGACTGTAGCTTTCTTGACCATCCTCATATTCAGTCCTGTCTTTTTTTTTTAGACTACTTTTATCAATTCCTTCCTACCCTTTCAAGTAGAGGTAAGGAGATCACTCTCTGCAGGTGGCAAATTACACAAAGAAATCTCCTTTTTTATTATTTTTTTTTCTTAGAATGACAGAAGAAGAGAAAATTAAAATGGAAAAGCAAGTCAGATCCCTCCAGGAGAGCTACAGTTTGTTATCCAATGAAACACTGAAGCAGCTGCAGGAAGCACAGTATCTGGATGAAAAGATGGAAGAAAAGGTAACAAGGCTAAAACTTAACATTGCAGTGTTTCTTGAGATTTACTGTATGGATGTGGATCCATACATGATCAGTAAAAGAAGAAGCTGCAATTAACAGTGTGTAAAGAAACTTGAGATTTAACTGACTGAAAATTTTTTGCATTTGCTATGAAATACTGTGTGTGATCTTGTCTGTTCATATGAACATTCTGCTCATCAGATTTGTTTGTGAAATCTTAATAATGTGTGCCTTGCATGAAGAAAGATAAACAAGTCATTCATCTCTTAACTCTTCTCTTCAAAGCCATTCTTTGCTAGATAAGTCTGTATTTCTGCTGCAAAAATGCCACCATAAAATAACCTGTTAATCTTTCCCATATATCACTTAGAAATGTCCTAGATGTATTTTCAATTTTTCTTCAGATTTATCTGTAAATGAAAATGGGAGCCCATAATGTGATTAGTTCTGAGACACTGCAGATATATTTGTTAATGGATGTTAATCTTAAATATGGAATTCTCAAAAACTATGTTGTAAATGATTTTCTCATATACAATTAGAGACAGTGCCTGTGGAATTAGTTCAGATAATGTTGCCAAACTGAGTTCATGCTTTCCACACAAACTAAATGCAGTATTTGGTGCTGGAGTATCTGATTGCATATTGTGGAGTGTATTTACAGAAGTGCTGTATGCTGTAAACATGAATAGCATGGGTGTTTTGGATGACATACTGTTTCCGAATATTCTAACCTTTCACAGACATTTAGAGCATGAAAATTTGCCTTTCAGGTATTTGCTCACTCTGCAATCATTTCTTCTACTGTCTCTCACTAACCCTATTTATATATGCAAAGCATAGGTTTTCAATTCACAGATGCATGTTGATTTTAAAATCTTTTATCACATCGTGTGCTGTTGAATGACTGACATAGGTCACTTGCGCATTTGAGCTGCTAACATTCACAGCATTCCTCCAGGCTTGGTGAGTACTTGTTTTTATGCTTACTATGCATTCAAAATAAAAAGAAAAATTACAATTCCCTCTGAAGATAGTGATAGCTTTTCCTCTATATTCCTTTTTAGGTGAATAAAGTCATTGCTGGTGTCATTGACCAAACAACTGGAGCAGTCCTTTCAGTCTTTCAGTCTATTTTAAAAGGTTTTCTTGACTATGACACTGGAATTAGATTGCTCGAGAATCAGCTGATCCTTTCTGGAATTATTTCTCCAGAATTAGGAGGATGTTATGATTTGGAAGAAGCTAAAGATCGTTCCTTAATTGATGAGCAGACTCTATTGCAGCTGCAGGAATTAAGTAATGCAAAGAAGCTTATTTCAGAAGCATCATTACCAAATCTTCCAGTTGTATCAGCTTTAGAACAAGGTCTCATTTCAGAACCTTTGGCTATTAAAATTCTTGAGAATCAGCTTGCAAGTGGGCACTTGATTTTGCCATCTACTGGAGAAAACCTGACTTTGCAGAATGCTTTCCAGAGAAACCTGATTTCTCCAACGTTATATACAAAACTTCTGGAAAGGCAAGACACCAGTAAAGATCTCATAGACCCCAACTGTGCTGAGAAGATTTCCCTTGAACAGATGCTTTACAGAAGCATAATACATGAACAGACAGGGTTAAGACTCCTGCCTGTGAAACCACAAGAGAAAGGTAGAATCACATTCAAATGTGGAAGGAAGATAACTATTCTGAGGGCAGCCCATGAAGGACTAATCGATCGGGAAACAATGTTCAGGCTGCTGAGTTCTCAGTTAATGTCTGGAGGTATATTTGACCCCGACTCAGGGAATAAAATGACTGTGGAAGAGGCCACAAGACAAGGGGTGATAGATCAGGACACTGCTTGTGGGATCCTTACACATCAGGTTCAGACTGGTGGAATCCTTTGTCCAAACTCAGGACAACGTTTGACTGTTGATGAAGCTGTCCAATGCAATTTAATATCATCTAGCAGTGCACTGCTGGTATTAGAAGCACAGAGAGGCTTTGTTGGACTAATTTGGCCTCACACGGGTGAAATATTCCCCATATCAACTTCTTTGCACCAAGAGATGATAACAAATGAGCTGGCATTCAAAATACTAAATGATAGACAGAAAATAGCTGCTCTTTACATTCCAGAAACTTGTGAAATAGTCAGTCTAGATGAGGCTGCACAGTCAGGGATAATAGACATCAATACTGTATCTGTTTTGACCAATGTGATTTTACCAGATAAAATGCCCAATGTAGAAGAATTAAAGTTCCCTTGTAAAAATGCTGCAAAATGGTTATCAACATATGAATTCCTGCCATCTGTGTCTCACGACTGTGAGGAGGAACATGAAGATTCCGGCACAGAAGACCCTGTATGTCGTAATGTAGATCAAGCTAAGAAATTATTCATATCTTACCTGATGGTAAATAGTTATATGGATGCAAACACTGGAAGAAGACTTTTATTATATGATGGACAATTGCATGAAGCTATCAATATGTTGCTGGATGGTGATGGTGCTGCTGGCAGCACCAATGTGTCAGAAAAGGAGTTTGATAACAAATACATAAGCCCAAAAGGAGTTAACCTGAAGTTGACTGGCACTGCCCACTTTAATAATGTCACAGGCAGTGTTCATAATGACTTTTCAGGTGCTGAGAATACTTCTAATAACACAAAATGTTATCAGTTTGAAGATTCGGGGAATTGCATATCTTTAGAGGGAGAAGATCTCCATGTGTCTAGGCCAGGTGTTTGCAATGCTGTTGATATTAAGCAGTCAGTGGTGTTAACTAACCCTACAGATCTTGGAAATATAAGTAGCACACAAGATTCCACAAACAGAAATGCACTCAGAGGTCTTCCAGAGGTTTTGGAGTGGACAGAACTGTGTAAACATAACCGTCAGAAGGCAAGTTCAGGAAACATTAAAGGATATCTTCCAAATGATTCAAATCCAAGTTTTATTTCAGAAACAGAGAAAGAGGTGATTTGTATGGCAGACAGTCTGGGTAATGAAGACTGGAATGTTAAAACTGTACAAAATTCCTTGAGTATGAAAGATGTGACAGATAATGAAACATGGAAAGAGCTGGAAAGGTGCACAGAATACAGGCCTCACATATTGCAAACTGATAATAGCAGTGTGGTATTGGATAACAGCAAAATAAAATCTTTTCAGAGAAATTCTGGTTTGTCCATCAGTGCAGATACTGAATATAGATTTCCAGAAGAATTGGTTATTGACACACTGCAGTTTGAAGATAAATATGATGAGGAACCTCTCCAGGACTACACCAGTGTATGTGGCAGGCCATCCTCAGAGGATTGTACTGACTGGTGGAGTAAGCTGTGTCTAGAAGGCAGAGGAGACATGCACTGCAGACCTTCATGGGGTGGTGACACTGCTATGTATGATGGGCTGCCTGTGGGGGACAGTGCCAGCACAGCACAAAGGCTGACAGCAGAAGAGAACAATCTTACATTCAGCGAGTTACTGCCATGTGACAGTAGTTCTGACTCGTCAGTAGAAGGAAGTGATGACATCCCACAGTTTGAAAGTAACTGCTTGCAGCATGGATGTGGTGAGGTAGCCTCTGAAGGGGACAGCTCTCAGTCTGATTATGATGCCTATGAAACACCTCAGGCAGGTGATGATGACAGTGATGTCTCTGATAGTTCAGAAATTGATGAAGATGATTCCTATGAAACTCCTCAAGGTGATGATGGTTTTGATGCTTTGCAGTTGAGGGATGATGATACACTAGAGCCAGAATTGTCTGGAACATCAATCCCATTAGGTTTTCTAGAGGAGAGAGATGATCCAATAACTCTGAGACAAGACAGCAGCTCTTTTCAGCAACTTGCAACTAATGCTGAAGAGACCATCCATGTAAACCTGACAGGGCTACCTGAGAGCATAAATATAGTTTCTGAAAGTGCTGAAAGTACAGTAAGAATCCCTGAGGAGGAAAGGGAAAGAACAGAGAGCTTTGTAGAGAAGCAGCAGAAATCAGCAGTTACTCTGGAGAGTGAAGGAAGAAAGGAGGGATGCCTTAGTTCTTTGTGGATATATAAAACAGAAGTACAAGGCAGAAATGAGGAAGAAGAAATGAAAGCAGAAAGTGATTCCTATGAGGATGAATCTGAAGGTACACAGGAGGAAGAAGATTCTGAGGAGGATTATGGAAGTTACGAAGACTCTGACACTGATTCTGACAGTGATGAAGAAATGGATATTTTTTGTTCACATCATCAATGTGTAAACAACGGTGACCAGCTGCTAATTTCTGTGGGAGACAGAATAAATAGTGATGAAAATAATGATAATATTGCTGACTGCTCCAATTCTTTAGGCCATAAGACAGGGTATACTTTACAATTCCAGTCTAACCATGAAAATGGAAAACTGTCATCAGGAAAATGTGTTGGTCTTTCATGTACAAATGAAGAAGACAGACAAAAGGAAACAGAAGATGAGTACGGGACCTGTGTCAAAGGTAAACACATGTCACAAGATGCTACTGGATCTATTCAGGCTGAAAATACTTCTGACACTAAATGGATAAGTAAGAGCAAAGAAAATAATAAAACACAGCTTAAGTTTCCAAGTTCTCAGCTTCCTGGTGATACTGTGACATCTGATGTTAGTGTCACATCCTTCCTAATTCCAGAGCAAGCTACTGATGATGAAAGTACTCAGAAAAATTTTCTTCTCTCAAAATGTTTTATTGATAATGTGAATACAAACAATAGTCCAAACTCAGAGCTACATTCAAATAATGGGCAACAACAAAGAGAAGCAGTAGTTGCAGAGGAAAAACTATTGAATGATACAGCTGGTTTTGAACAGCTGAAGGAAAGTTCTTCCCAGATCGACAATACATTCCTCACAGACGTGTGCTGTGTGAGTGATGGTGATAATTCACTTAGCCAAGTACATCCAGTCACCACTTGGACAAGTGGTCCAAGGCAAGGACAAATAAGAAGAGATTTTGAAGTTGTTACAGAAAATAAAAACAGAGTAAATATGGAGGAATGTGATAAAATGGGGCTAAGTAAAAGTCCCATTCAGATGGAAAGCCTTGGGGAAATATTTGATGCATCAGTAAAAAAAGCTGACAGAGAAACTCTTGTTTCAAGTAAAGAAAATGTTGATCAGGCTTCATGTGACATTAGAGGTGGTATGGAATCATATGAATTTAAGAGAGATTTTAACATTTCTGCTTCTTTAAAACAATATACAACAGACCTAAAAGAAGGCAGCCATTCAGAATTGGATCAAACTGAATCCTGTTGCTCTGAGGACAGGGAAAAGGGGGAAAAGGATACACAGAATGAAAAGCATTTTCTGCTCAATACAGAAGAAAGACATTCAAGTGGTTTTAACACTTACTCTTTTGCTCCAGCTGATCCATTGAAACCAAAGGAAATGAGAATAACTGAAGAAGCAGGGAGAGCTGTGTGTCAAAATATTGACAGTGTTCTTCAAGATCTTTCAGAAAACAAGAGCAGCAGTGATAGTCATTTTTCCCCAATAAAAGCAGATGCTTTAGGAAGTACTGAGGATACCAAAGTATCAGGGGATGGGAGTGAAATGCTACCTTCTGGGAGCCATACCTCTACCACTGATGATTCTTCTGCAGTTCTGAGCAGCATAGGAGAGGACCTGAATTATGGTGCCCAGAGAGAACATGAGATGCTGAAAAACACAAAGGCAGAGAATGTAATGGCCAGTGAGATGTCTTCCCTTGGAAGTGGTTTCAAAAAACAAATGTCTGTGGAGCCATTGCAAAAGGAAATGGGACCCTGCAATGATTTTCAAGTAAAGGAAAGTATTTCACAATCACCAGAAATGTCTGACACACTAATGGAAGACTTAAAGAATATTTTACAAAGCAAATTGAAAATGGGACATGTTTACTGCAAGCAGGAGGGTGAACCCTTAAGTTACTCCGACACCAAAACTTTAATGCAAAATTTACTTAGAATGGTTAGAAGCACCCAGCTTGGGAGTGACACGTGTAGTGGGTCAAATCTCCAGCAAATAAATGATGCTGTTAGAACTGCACTAGTGCTCACCACGCAGTGTGCAGAGCCAAAGGACAGTGATGCTCTTTCACTGCTTTGGCCTGATGGCAGAAGTCCTGATCTTCTTCGTGATATTCTGAAGCAAGAATCACATAAGCAAAAGATGGCTCATCCAGATGAAAGGAAGAGTGAAACACATGTGCAAGCTCCTGTACCAAAACTTACTCATCCTGGACTCATGGAGATAATTCAAATCCTATCTGGAGATGGAAGTACAAGCAATTTAGAGGAGCTGATAAGTGGTTTGCTTATGAACTCACAGATTGCTGGTGTCACCACAGAACCTGAAGGTAAAGGCAGAGTAGGTGGGCTCTGTACTCTCTTCTCAACAGAACAATCAGAGTTTGGATCAGAAATTGCTAAAGAGGAAATACTGTTGGACAACAAAGCTGCTGTTTGGAGAAGTGACCAGGAGCCTGGGAAGGCAGACAGCCTGTCCAAAGGTTTTACTGAGGCTGTTTTCAAAGCAAAAGAAGCAGTCCTGGATGACACCTCCACTAGCATGGTAAGTAACAGCAGCTGGTATGTGCTCCATGTACTGCATTACAGAAATTACATTAATCCTTCCAAGGGCTGGGGAGAATAATTAAACTGGAAAAAAATAGTTGAAAAAATAAATGATAAAGTAAAAATTAATTATAATTTAAGCAGGGATAGTACTTATTTTCAATTTTGATAGTTTGGAAGAGGTTTTCTTATTGTTAAAACTAATTTTCAGGTTGATGGGATGCAGCAGTGTTTAAAGTTAACAGAGGAAATGCAAGGACATTTGAGAGTGCTTCAAGATATGAAAAGCCAGCTAGATAACCAGCAGCCTATTAGTAACAACCTGGAAATACTCAAGGATGAACTGCAACAACTAGAGGTAAGTAATGTGTTCCTTATGCTTGTATCTCAGTGATGGGTATTAGGAAAGCCCTTAGATAAAAAAGAAAAGCAGAAAATATTTCAACAACAAAAGATATTTCAAATATTAAAATAATTCAGATATAAATGTTTTATTAAAAATTTCTTGCTTACTAACTTAATTCATTATATATATTTTCTTTGTAGTCATTTGAATCAGGACTGGCTACCTTTGCAATTATCCTAAAGAAGGACATGAGGTTGACAGAAGAGTTTTTAAAGTTTTGTCGCAGAGATATTCCTGAAGAGAAGCTTAAAGAGCTGAAAATAAGCTATGATGATTTGAAAGAAGCATTTTTGGTGGTCTGTGATACATCTTCAAAACGAGCAAAGCAAATAGTTTCTGCTGTTGACTTGGAAATGGTATGTTTTTGTCAGTGTACTTTTTAATCTTTATTTTCCTCAAGATAATTTGGCTAAAAACAATGATTTTAGTTTAGCTTTATTTTGTTTTGTCTTAATATAAAAATGCATGTACGATTCTTTTTCTTATAATAAAAATATGACTAGACTTCAGGAGCATAAATAAAGATACAACTTCCCTTTCTAGTCAAAGCTTGCAGCATCACACCAGCAACTTTTCAACAAACTGCAGAGATTTTCAGATTGGATCACAGAGAAGAGTAAAATCATGAATGACTTCACAGTGAATACTAATGATATAGAAGAGATGAAGAACAGTTTACAGCTATTTAAAGTAAATATTCTTTATGGCCCATGTTGCTACTTCTGACAAATGTTGCTACTACTTATGAATTACCAGCTAGGTTTTGTGTACCTGCTTATTAATCTCTAACACAAACAGATGGCTAGAACTAATTACTTGATAATCCAGTAATAATATCTTATTGATTTGCTTTTTCTTCTGAAAAAACTTTTGATGGTTTGTCTTCCTGAGGAAGCTATTGCTTCTACTTACATTTATTGCAATAAATCTGACCTTTCTAAGAAATCTACTTTATAACACTAATATTTCAGTGATTAAAATTAGATCTTTATGCATTATGGTCAGAATCATTACTGAAGTTTAATTACCTTCCAGATTTTTTCTGTGTTAGAACAGAAAATGGGAAAGTCCTTTGAAATGAGTAATGAAAAATAAATATTTTAGTAAAGTTTATAAACCTCTGCACGTATGAAAGATGAAAAAATACTTTTTATTTTGCTGTGCTTTAATAGGGTTCTGGTATGAATGGTAATGCCACAGGGGCTGCACCGTGCACAGCTAGGGACAGATGGGAATGGATCTTCTCTCTCTGTGGAGTTCAGAGCAGCAGTGCTTTCAAGTAAATATTTTAGCATTTCTGGGTCTCCAGACCTGGAAACTGGTGACATTAAACCTAATCTACCATAAGTCTTCCAGAGTTGAAGGGCAGCTGGTTTTCAGATATCAAAGATATTCACGGTGATTACTTGGTCATGGACTGTCCCAGAAGCAAACCATGCACAAATTCAAATGCCATATCTGAATATGTCAGAATGATTCTGACACAGTTTCACTTTACGGGGGTTGAACTGTCTCCCAAAAACATTTTGGAACAAGATCTAAGAAAAGGGGGTATTGATACTTGTGTTTCATTTGTACTGAACGTGTCTTCATTGCTACTCATTTTGTTTTCTCTTCATTTACAGAATGGTGCTGCAGAGCTCAGCTGTAAAAAAGTGCAACTGGAGTCCACTGCCTTTGATGTTCAGTTCTTTATTTCTGAACATGCTGAAGATCTTTCTCCTAATCAGAGCAAACAGCTCCTGAGGCTCTTAAATACCACCCAGAAATCTTTTCAAGAAGTACAGGAAGCAATAAGTTCTGGAGTGGAAAGTTTAGAGACTCAGTTAGAGGCAGCACAGGAGCTGGGTGACCAGAAGGTTTGCCTTTCCGTGTGAATGTGTGCTGAGCTGCTGTCTATGGATAAGGCATTTTAATACCAGCATGCAATATTAAGTGCATTCCTATCCTCTCAGTTTTTGCTACAGCTAAATCCATAGTTCTACAAAGGTTGGATTGATCAAGTTTGGTGAACTGTCTTTTTTGTCTTTCCTTGGCACAGCCACAGAAACAGCAGATTAGACTGTGGACATTAGGATGTTTTTGGCATTAGGATCTGTACAGCCTGAGATCACCAGGTCTGCTCTTTCTAGCAATGGGAGAGCTTTGCTTCAGGGTTCTCAGAGTTGTTTGTTTAGTAGTTACATCAGTAATAAAAGCAGCAGTGAACTGCTGGCTGCAGCTCTATTGAGCAGTGAATTTACTATTGCACCATTGCTCAGCTTTTCTGTCCTGCTGAAGATTTTCTTTGTCATGTCATCTGCTTATGTGATCTTCTTTCCAGGTCTTTATAGTTAAAGAAACAGATTTGTTTAATTTTTGGCATTCTAAGAATATTTGTTTCCACCATACTTTGTGAAGGAAAGAAAACTGAGGCACAGATAATTTTCCTAAGATTTAGTAACAATAATGAGCTTGCATGTTTTGTTATTTTCTACTGCTTAAAATGTCAACATTTTCTATTCAGGTAACACTATGCATACCAGCAAAAGCTAACTCACAATCACAACTAACCTCTGTTTTGATATCCTTTTTTTCAGAATTAATAGCGTTTGTCACAGGTTTCAAGCCACTAAGAGACTGGATTTTCACTCCTGTTGTTTGGAGATTTCATCTTTCACATATGTGCATGGCCAGACTTCTATTGGGCAATTCCATCAAACATGGTCTCTTACTTACAACTTTTTTGAGGTTTATCTATTACTTTTGTATGTTCATCTTGTTCTTCGTACCACTGCTATCATGTTTACAGCATACTTCTTAAATGGTTGTTTTGCAATATTGATGTTGAAAGGTAATTGCTATTGGAATGTCTGAAGTGAGGATGGTTTGTGTTTCTGATTCACTTGTACTTGGCTTCAATATAGGACGTGGCTGAAAGGCAGCAGGAGTGCAAAGAGAAGCTGCAGGAAATCTGTGATTTGCTTACACAGACTGAAAATCGACTCATCGGGCAGCAAGAGTCTCTTGTTATTGGAGACAGCAAGGCTGAACTAGAACAATACCAGACCAAACAGGAGGTATGCACAGTTCTAGTCAGATAAATCAGAGAAGGCTAAATGCAGAGGAGAGTAGCTAGACTCTTTTGTTTAATAACAAGACTTGTCATGTGAGAGAAGAGTAAAATAGATTTGTTAGACCTACCAAAAAGTAAAGGCTTCATGGCATGCATTTAAATTGCTGCCCATGAATACACTCCAGCATGTGCCAGTGGGAGAAAAGAGGCTATCAAACTAGGAGATGCTACAATAGGGAGTATGTAGTAGACAATTAAAGCAGCACTTTTGGAGTAGGCATGAAATGTGTTATATATAAACTTCAGAATGTTCCTGACAAATGTGATAAACAAACATGATTTTATTATGCTAAAATAATGTAACCAGCTTTTTAACTGGTATCAGGAAGAGCTTATTTCTGTTCACAGTATTTCAGATAATTTTGCTGAAAGGCTTTCTCTTGCCTGAGGCTTTCTATCACTTGTTTTGTTTTAAATTCTGCTTTTTCTAATGCTTGCAGTCTGTTTTGTGCCCTTTCAGTTGGCTTGCTTTCCTATCAAGACCTTGCTTTTTAGATGTATCCTTTCATCTACAAGCTTGTACTCTGTTCTGACTGATACTAATTGAGTTTATGGTAGCAAAAGGACCGAAGGACTTGGTACTCTTATTTTTCCTCATTCTCCTAGCAGCAGTTTACTGTAGAACTCCCAATTTTAGTAATCTGTGAAGGTGGCAATTTCCTTATTCATCTTACCTTACTCATCACCAAAGCAACACATCCAGTTTGTCAAAATTCTTACAATCAGTGGAAACACACCAGGCACCCCGGTGTACCTCTTCATATCACTTACCTGTCTTGGGAATTCATGGCCTAAATGAGGTACCCATGAAGGTGAAGAACTGATACAGCTTGAGCTTCATTTTTTTCCATCAGCTGTTTGTGACTGCCTAGCAGACTAGTGGTTATTTGCTGTCTTATTACTTGTAGACACTATTGTAGAAGGGTATCTCTGGAGGGGAATAAGGGCTTGAAAAAGGTCTTTTATAATAGTTTAATAATTTATTTACTTTCTTTTTTTTCTCAAAAGGAGATACAGAAGGACATGAGAATGAGTGCCCAGAGACTGGCAGAGATTGTGAAAAATACTGAAAGCTTCTTGAAAGAGAATGGAGAAAAGTTGTCACAAGAAGACAAGACTATTCTTGAACAGAAACTAAATGAAGCTAAGACAAAGTGTTTGCTCCTTAGCCAGAAGGCAGAAGAGTCCAAAAAAGAACTGGATAAAGCTATGACAACAGCAATTAAGCAGGAAACAGAGAAGGTTTTTAGTCAACAATTTCATATGTTTATTTAAACTCTTCATGTGTTTTATGGGATTAGCATTGCAAGATAGTATTGAAGCATGGTCTGGATGATTGGATAGTGTGGTGGACTGTGAACTGGTTGAAGGATGGAAGTCAGAGAGTTGTGGTTAATGGGGCAGAGTCTAGTGAGAGGCCTGTATCTAGTGGAATCCCTCAAGGGCCAGTACTGAGACCAGTACTACTCAATATATTCATCAGTGACCTGGATGAGGGCACAGAGTGCACTTTCAGCAAGTTTGATGATGACACCAAACTGGGAGGAGTGGCTGAGTTACCAGTATAGTTTGGGGACTGACCTGTTGGAAATCAGCCTAGGAGAAAGGGATCTAGGGGGTCCTGGTGGACAGCAGGATGATCATGACCCAGCAATGTGCCCTTGTGGCCAAGAAGGCCAGTGGCATCCTGGGATGTATCAGAAGGGGTGTGGTTAGTAGGTGAGGAGAGGTTCTCCTGCCCCTTAGACTCTGCCCTGGTGAGGCCGCATCTGGAGTATTGTGTATTTGTTATTTTGTAGTGCCTAAAGATTTCTAAACTGAAACTGTGATATTTCAATGTAGGTTGCAGCCATAGAACAGCTGGAAGAAAGTAAAAATACAATAGAAAATCTCTTGGACTGGTTATCGAATGTGGATAAAGAAGCAGAGCACAGCCGGAAATTTAAGCAGGTGCTAGAACAGAATGGAACACACTTTGAAGAGGGAGATGATATGGCTTTGGATGAAGAGGAGGATGATGTCAATGGTAATCTGCTGGAAATTCAACAAGACTTTGAAAGTCAGGTGGATGGACTAGCAAAAAGCACAGATGATAATCTGAACCAGCAGTATCAGAAAGTCAAGGTACTGTTACTGGATTTATTCAACATTTAGGTGCTAAGTGTGTCACTCCTTATTTAACATGGGTGAGTCTGTCTCATCCTTTCTGTCACAGACTGCAACAGGCACTAGGAAGTTAGAGATACACAGTTGTAGGGATTTCAGTAGTTAGGACATATTGCAAATTTGTCACTTTTTTTTTTGCTCATATTACGCTTGTTTCCTGTGCAATAATAATAAAAAAAAGACATATTCTACAAGGAGAATGTTAAGATTTGTGATGATTAGTCTATTCTTAATTTTTTAGTGAGGAATGAATGCAGATAAATAAAATGCAAAAAGCAGCGACATAAATTTGTGCCCTTTATGTGACATAAAAGAAAAATCTTTGTAATAGCCAAATGATTTGGCTGTTACAAAGCCCCCTGCAATCCCCTGTTTGCCAGTTGCTACTGATTGCCAGTAGCTGCAAATAATAGTTTGCTGAAGTGATAATCCTCATTTTCTGAACTTTAACACATTGTATAGTTATATCCTTATATCCTCTCTAACAAGAATGAGTTATGTACATTTTGTTGATACTAAGCATGTTACCTGAAATGTTAAGGAATAAGCAAATAATCTATTATGAAAGAAGATTAGAGTATGGTAATATCAAGATTTAGTATACAGAGCTGTCTTTTAGAAATAGGGTAAATTGTGTAATATATACATATTCTAGTATTTCCAAGTTCCAGTGGTGTTTGACGTTTCCCATTTGATCATGGCCTGTGTGTCTGGCTAATAACTATTGGATGTTTTGTGAAATTCTGAAACTGCAGAGAAATGTGTTGACTAGGAGTCATGCTTTCACTTACATTATTCCAAAGTACTTTTAAAGAACTAAAGTGAAAATGAGAAAATCTTTTTATTACTTCGATGGACTTTGTTTTGCTCATCCTTTCTAAAGAACCATCTGAGAAGGTGTTGGTCATAATGTATTCTTTTTTGTTCTTGCAGGCTCAACATGAGAAAATTATTTCCCAGCAGAAGGCTGTCATAATAGCAACTCAGTCTGCTCAGGCACTGCTTGAGAAACAAGGGCACTACCTTTCCCCTGAAGAAAAAGACAGGATGCAAAGGAACATGAAGGAACTGAAGGCTCAGTATGAGACTGCTTTAGCTGAATCAGAACGGAAAATGAAATTAACTCATTCACTGAGAGAAGAAGTTGAAAAATTTGATGCAGACTATAGTGAATTTGAAACCTGGTTGCAGCAGGCAGAACAAGAACTTGACAATTTGGAGGCAGGTGCTTCTGACTTCAGTGGTATTATGATCAAACTGAAAAGGCAAAAGAGTTTTTCAGAAGATGTTATCTCTCACAAAGGTGATTTACGGTATATTACCATTTCTGGACAAAGAGTTTTAGATGCTGCAAGGTCCTGTAGCAAAAGAGATGGTGTGAAGATTGACAAGGATGGTATTGATACCTCAGCTACATACACTGAAGTGCAAAATAAACTGGACAATGCCTCAGATCGTTTCAAATCTCTCTATACTAAGGTAAGTTTTATTTATACTGAGTAGGAAAGATGAATTGATTTGGCAGTCTGTATACAATTTGAGATTGAGATTTGAAATCTTCCAAGTTGTAAATGGGTTTATAGTAACATTTTGCCTTTTACAGAATCTTTGTGCTTTTAATAAATATTTATATTGCTTTAATTTATATATATATATAGTGTACACACATATGACTTTATAGGCATATATGTTGAAGCAGTCTAAAAGTCAGTTCTTAGTTAAGTGGTTATGTAAATTAGTCCATTCTGTGTTTGTCCACCAGATGGAGATCAAGTGCCATATATAAATACTAAACTACAGTGTATTAAAGGTTCAGAATAAAAATGTTTTAAATAACTGTTTATAAACATGGCTTTCTACGATAAGATTTTGCATGTGAAACCATCTCTAGAAAGCCTGAAAGAGTGCCACTGACCTTTTTGTATGATGATTCACTGTATATATTTTAGGACACACGAGCATATAGGACTAACAGGATCTTGGTCAGATGACATTAAGTAGCCAAAGTGAAGCATATGTGCAGTACTGAGCCATATCACTTTAGAGTTGCTATGCAATTGAGGTATTTGTGAAAGCAATACTCTGCTGTCTGTATTTTAATGAGCATACACATATATTCTGATTTATTTTTTTTTTTATTTTTTTTTTTAATTCCTAGCTGTAACGGGCTACATTTTTGACATTAGAGTTCTGATAAAAAATCTTTATGTTGATAGATAAAAAAGTATTCCTAAAGCTTTTCCTATTCTAGTACAATGGATTAGATTCCAGGTTTGCACTTGCATCAGTGAATTGATCCTAAATCATGCTTGAAGAACACAAACTGGGAAGACTTTTGTAGCCTGTTCAGATGTTGTGCCTTCAGAAATCAGTTAGACAGTGGAATGATGACAGGAAAAAAATCACATAGTATTTCAGGAAGGAAAATATGATCTTGAGATTGGTATGAAATGCAGCACACAGTTTAATGCCTGAGTATATTCTTTGTTTTCTACTCTTTTAGTGTAGCATCCTCGGAAATAACCTCAAAGACCTGGTGGATAAATACCAGCATTATGAAGATGCCTCATCTGGACTCTTGTCAGGTCTCCAGGCCTCTGAAATAGCTGTGAACAAACAGCTGTCAGAGCCAGTTGCAGTAGATCCCCAAAATCTCCAAAGACAACTAGAAGAAACCAAGGTGAAAAGCTTTAGAAGCCTAAGTACTTCTGTCCTAAAAGGAACTGCTTTCTGTTTGAAAAACAGGATAATCCAGTATAATCCAAGTGGCTGCAGGCCAAATTCTTGCCTTGCACGTGGACAGGGAACTTTTACAGTTCTGCAATTCATCTGTATGGAGTGTTACCTGAAAAGCATTATAGTGAAAAAAGAAATGTGGGGACCAAGCTGCCATTAGCAGTAGTGAAAGCAAGATGTGTTTCATTCCAGTTAGGGTGAAATCTGGGAAGTTTTTGAACTAAGAAAACTAAGATTTAGTGATTACAGCTTGCTATCAGAATAGGGCTTGGGACTGAGTTCCTGATAGAGAAGAAAATTTTGTGTTTGTTGTCTGTGGCCTTTATTTTTTGTCCTGTTGACATTTGTGTGTTACAGCATTATGAAAGGGATCATGCTGGATAATCAGTGTGATGGGATTAGTCTGCCTGCTTCAGTTGTGCCCAGTACTATATGCACTGCAGACAGTGAATATAATAGAATTTGTGCTGCATAGTAAACAGTAGATTTGGGGTGTGTGTGTGTGTGTGTGTTTTGTTTTGTGGGTTTTTTTTGCCACTGAGGGAGTAATTCACAACTTAATGTAAGTCCTAGCAGGGGCTAGACAGGTTACAGATGGAGCTACTGAAGGTAAATCTCTGGTTACTTGCATAAAATGTAGGTTTACAGAAGGCTTTTGGAACCCAAGAATAAGATGAGTTATATACAGTTTCATACAGTGTGCCATCTTTGAAGTGACTCTTCTATTTTCATAAACATATTCAATCATCTGTACTGTAATTAAAATGAAAAATTATTTATTTTTCAGTGAGCAAGGCTTTTATCAGGCATTTCCTCCCTGTTTTGTCTGTGCTGTATAAAATGTCAGTGCAAGTCTCATATGTTTACTATTGAGAAATGATAGTGAGTGCTTGGAAAGTATGTGCTTTAATCATTTCCCTTATATCAGCCTGAGCAGTGCTTACCTTTTATCATTTAAATCTGCCACTGGGATTGCCCAACAGTTTGGTACATGACACATCACAGGAGATAAATCATACTGATGTAAGACAACAAAATTAAAAGTGTAAAGTGAACTCCTAACAGTGGCACAGTTTAGGTGCATTTGTGCTTTCAAGCTCTAGAAAAGTAGGAACAACACTAATTACAATTTGAAGCTTCATTTAAACTTTTGTTCCTTATGCCAAAACGAATTATATCTTCTATAATCCCGATTTTCATGCAAGTAATACAAAAGGAGTGAGTACTGGGGTTCTTTTATGATGCTCCTGCATGGATTACTTGCCACACAAAAGAGCACTCACTGAATATGAGCTGGGAAGAAGAGAGAGGGGACAATGTGTCAGCAAATTCAAAGGAAGAGAAAATACAGGAGGCTGAAGAAAGAAAGCCAATTAATGAAAGGAAAACAAAGAGTATTTTTGAAGAAGTCAGGTGTTGCAAGTTAAAGCTGTCCCTTCTAGCCAACACATGCAGCTGATAATCCAGCTAAACACAGACCTTGGCAGCATGGTAGGGTCTAATCTTTTTATGGGGATTAATTGTCCTTCAGATTATTCCTCAGTGCTTCTGGCATCAGCTTTCTTGCTTTCTGTCAGCATACAAGGTTTTCTGGTACATTTTTTTTTTCCTTTTTTTTTTTTTTTTTCCTATTCCTCCTCCCCCCTCAAGAAGTACAGCAGATTTGTCTAGTGTAAAGGAAAATCCATCTTCAGGTCTATCTGAATTTTATTAAGGCAAGTGGGTCTGCAAGACATATACTGTGTTCTGGCATACTGTTGTGCTCTGGATACCAGTGCTAAATGCACTGACATGACTTCTTTGTCCTGGCAGGGCAGATAGGATTCTCTTTTGAGTCCTGTGTTCATTGAGTTAAGTGTTTATCAAAAAATAAATGAAAAGTCCCTTCATTTTGGGCATGTTCAAGTGAGCCAAAACAAAGATGCATCATATACACTAGCACAGAGGCTTAAAATAGTTCCAGAATATTTACACTCTGGAGAGAAAAAGGCACTTTCAGAAGTGGTTTGGCCTTCCTGTCTTTCCCTGTTGACCCCTGAGTGAGGGCTAGTCTCTAAACCTGTGTTCCTTGGTTAGATGGACAAACCTAGGCAAAATTCACTCACTGGAGGAAAAAACACTAAAAAAACACTAGGTCAAATTGGTTTCTAAACTGTGCAGGCTGTCCACTTGTTTCTAGCTATTCTGTTTATGCTGTGCTATCAGCCTGGTCATTTGTCACAATATCTAATTAGTGAGTGTGTAACTGCTGCTGCTGACTGTATTTTTTTTTTTTTTTGTCCTAAATTATTCTCTAATACTGAGTTGACGAATAAGTTTCTTTTTCTTCTGGATATGAGTCTGTACAAGTGGTCTTTAAAAACAACTAATTAATATACATTCAAGAAATCAGTGGAGAGAATTATTGTAAAACAGAAGATATTAATGGTGAGGAAATTAAAACAGGGGCCAGAAGGTCAACAGCAGTCACAGCTACAGGTGAAGACTTCTTAAGGAGAGATTACAAAATGAGTTAGGTTATTCCCAGGGCTAAATGTAGTTGTGTGGCATATCTCAAGCCTTGTGTAACTGTTAGTTGTATTAAAAACCATAGATGGTAACTGTGGAGTTTTACAGGTTCTTCAGGGACAAGTATCTAACCACCAAATTGCTGTAGAAAAGCTGAAAAAAGCTGCTGAAGTGTTACTGGATACAAGAGGAGAGTTGACACCAGACAGAGATGAGATTCAGAAAACACTGGGTAAAACTTTTTCTTAATATCTATTTTTATCCCTTGGGTCTGCATGCAGGTACTGGAAGAGAAAAAAAACAGTTTCCACATTATTGTGTATGTTCAAGTCTGTGTTTTGTTCAGTTATAAGCTGCTACAACACAGTGACTACACTGGTTGTCTCTGATGTTGATCCCTGTACTTTTCACTTAAAAACTGTCATTTTATTTTAGACTTTTTTTTTTCCTTTCCTTTCCTTAGAAATTAGGATTATGTTTAATTCTCCTGTATACAGATGGATATGCAAAGCAGAGGTAGTGTTTTGCTGAGAATCATGAATTCTCTAATGAGAAGGAACATGACTCCAGCTATCTATTCCCAAGCAATTATTTGAAGTTTGCTTAGCCAAGAAATTATTTCCTTCAGACTTCAAGAAATTGTCTGTAGTGGGGCTGACCTTGGCTGGCTGACAGATACCCACCCAACCACTCCCTCACTCCCCTTGCCCAACACAATGGTGTTAGAAAATAAGATGGAAAAGCCCACGTGTTGAAATAAAGACAGGAAGACCATTCACCAGTTACAGTTGTGGGCAAAACAGACGTGGCTTGGGGAAAATAAGATTTCATTTATTGCCAAAAAAAAATAGATTTTGAAACAAAGACAAATTAAAGCAACACCTTCCTCCTACCCCACTCTTTTTTTCCAGGCTCACCATCACTCCTTTATCAACTACTCACACTCCTACCTGCCAAACAGTGCAAGGTGCACAGGGAATGGTTGGTTATGGTCAGTCCATAAACAACTCCTGTCTGCCACTGTTCCTCCTCACACTTTTCCCCTGCTCTAGTGTAAGTCCTCCACAGGCTGAAATCTTTCAAGGTAATCTTGCTCCTGTGGGCTCTACAGGCTCCAGTTTCTTCAGGAAATACCTACCTTCTCCAGCATGGGATCCTCCATGTGCTGCAATGCAGTTACCTGCTCCAGCATGGTCCTCCACAGGCTTCCTGGAGCACCTTTTCTCCCTCTTTGTCTGATCTTTATGTCTGCAGGGCTATTTTTCACACTTTATTTTCCCTCACTTTTTAATCCAAGGCAGCATTTTTCCCTTATATAAATACACTTTTCCAGAGGAACCACCAGTTTGGCTGAGCAGCTCCACTGTGTCCTGTGGGGCATCACTTGGAGACAGCTGGAACCATTTGTGTCTTCTGTGGGGTAGCCCCAGGCCTGTTCTCACAGAAGCCAAAAACCTCACCACTACCAGCACCTTACCACCTACACCCAGTGCTCTTCCTATATTTTGTGAGGTGTAGCACAGCATGACATTAACCACAGTCTGAAATTGGAAGACTGTGTGCAGCACAAAACTGTCTTTTACTGGAATCCTGTAAGTAACTTGCAGAACAACAAAATAAACTGTGGGCCCTGCCTCTTTGGATTTGATGATGAAAACTCCATGAGAGGTACACAGAACTTGTAACTTTAAGAGGCTTATTCCAAAAGTGTTGAAGGTCTAATGAAGAGCCATCTGGAAGAACCTTTCAGCCCTAACAATAAGAAAAGAGATACAATGGTAGAAGAGCTGTCTTAATACTCTGCTATTTAATTTCTTGGGAGTAATCAACAGCTGTCATGAGCTAGACTTGCATGGGAAGCAGTTTCTAAAACTGAGGAGCACAGATGTAAGGTGGTTTCTGATTTCCTGCACCCTGTGGGCTTCTTGGCTCTGTTTGAATGTTTTCCTTGTTGCTTGTTTTTGCTGAATAGAGCTGATGGTTTTGCTTCATTCTAATATAGGCAATGTTTGACTCACACTTGCCTGATTAAGAACTGGCAAAATGAGTTAAAAGCCTAGTTTGGCTGAAGGAAGAAACTGAAGTATGTTTTCTCTTTATCAGATGATATTGTAGAGAGGTATGACAATTTATCTAAGTCTGTGAATGAAAGGAATGAGAAGCTCCAGATAACTTTGACACGATCCCTAAGCGTGCAGGATGGTTTGGATGAAATGATGGATTGGATGGAAGGAGTTGAAAAGAGCCTTGAAGAACAAGATCAAGTGCCTTTGAATTCTGCTGCTATTCAGGATATTATTAGTAAAAGCATTGTAAGTAGCATTCTGTGAAAGAAGAAACATTTGTTTGTTAATTCAGGTTTCAAGAAAAAATTAAGATCTTAGTTTGACAACTTCAGTGTTTTCATAATACTTAACAAAGAGGAGTGTTGCATGAAGTGAAACTCCAAATAAGGATTTTCTAACTGAACTAGATCTATACCAGTGGTCTAGCTGTACTGATTTGTTGCTTCATATGGTGGATTAGTTTCTCTTCTTATGATTTAATTATAAGCAATACAAGGTAGTTCTTGCTTGTTTCAGATGCTAGAACAAGACATTATGGGTCGCCAAAGCAGTTTGAACACAATGAATGATAAAGTGAAGAAGTTCACAGAAACAGCAGATCCCTCCACTGCATCCACACTGAGAGCTAAAATGAGTGAACTCGCAGGACGGTTCTCTGAAGCAAGTAACAAGCACAAAGAGAAGCTTGTGAAAATGGAGGAGTTGAAGACTAAAGTGGAGTTATTTGAAGGTCTGTCAGAAAAGCTTCAGTCATTCATAGATGAGAAGAATCAGGCTCTCAATGAGACAGAGGCACCAAGGAAGGATGTTAGTGAAGTGTCCCAATATATGCAGGTACTGTTGTGCATTTCTAGTGCAGCTCATATAAGTGATTGCCCAATAAATAAGGCATGCTTGTTTCCCAGCTCAGCTGGTTGGCTAAAATCAAGAATTTAAATGTTTAACAAGTGCTTGTAAAGTCTAAATTGAAGAATGGAATCCTGTTTTGCAGGAAGCTAGTGTAGAATTGGCCCAGCATAAGAAGGATCTAGAAGTCTTGCAGCAGCTTCTTGAAGAACTGTCAGTCCATGCTGTTCCTGGTGATAAAGCATCGGTGTTAGAAAAAGTAAATGCTCTGACAAAGAAATTCAGAGAGGTAGAGGAGACTGTAAAGGAAAAGTAAGTTGAATAATTAAAATGTTTTTGCTTTGACTAATAGTACAGTGTGAACATTGACATGACTGCTACCCTCTCACATACAATCTCGGGAGACTGTGGTTAACCACACAGCAGAGGGGTTTTTTTAATTTTAAGATTCTATTTGGTAATGCCTCTGTAGTTTGCCTCTCTGGTTTGAGAGTTCTAATGTGGGCTGTAAAGACAGGTAATTTTTCAAATTTTGTGACATTGACATGAGTTCTGACAGACCCGTGCTTCTCCCCTTCTCTGATAGAATATACATTTCTGTTTCTGCAGATTGCTTTAGAGTACTGTTTGGAATCCAGCTCCAAATGAAAACTGGAGCAATTATTAGAGCTTTGATATAAGTTACCTGTACAGCAAGACTAGATTTTTCACATTCTGCCCACACCCATGAAATCAGCTTTTGTGATTCTTTGAATTTAGGAATAGCAATATCAGAATTATAATATCTTTTGTTTTAATTACCAGAAGGAATACTGACATTCCTTTAATTGTCCTTAATTATCTAGAGAAGAAGATGTATCATCTTGTCAGAAACAAATGGATACTTTTGAGCTCCTTGTAGAATCATTAAAGAAATGGATCAAAGAGATGACAGAGAGAATTCCAACAGCACAACCCTCTCTGAATACAGAGGAGTTAAAGAAACCCTTGACAGATACGTTGGTAAGACATTGCAGTGAAGTGAAATATAGCTGAATGAAATAGGACATCTCTTTGTAACACACAAGTACAGACTTAAGGTGTAAGCAGTCACATTAACTGGCATTAGGAAGCTTGCAGTCTGCATTTAAATTACCATTTCCTTTGCATGTTTGGATAAACTGCAGGGGATTCCCAAGTAGCAAAGTTGTTCCTTTATCTACACTACATTTTTAAAGTCTGTGTAGTTGGTTTTGTAATGAACATATGGCTGTCTGTCTTAACCAGAATTTAAAAGATGAATGGACATTAAAAGCACCCGAAATACAGAAAATGAATAGCAGAGGAACATTGCTGTGTAATCTGATCACTGCTGTGACTTCTCCTGCCAAACTGAGAGCTGTTTCTAAATCAGGTATGCATTTGTATAATCAGGTAAGCCTAACATTTCAGCAGCTGTTAAAATCTTTAAGACAAAAATCAATATCTTTCACCTTTGGATTAGGTTTCTGAGTGTTATGGTTTGTGAGAAGTCAGTTAACCATGTCACTTCTGAACCATTCTTTGCCATGACTCTCATTTAAACTAACTGCTATAGCAATTCAGTACATATTCTGATGGCTTTACACTGCTAAAATAGCATAAACTCAGCCCAGAGGTCTTGTGATAATGAGAAACTGATGTATTCTGGTCTGTGTTCAGTGCTTCTTGCATCCCAGTCTGCAAGTAGGACGAATAGAAACCCTGCCTTCTCAAACACTGCCGTACCTGACACCTGGCCTGCTGCAGAGATACCTCTTGAATGGCCACAGAGCTGTTCTGTGTCACACCAAGCAAATATGTAAAGGTTTGCAGAGTCATGGAGTTTTTGTTAGAAGTGGGATAAGGTTATAGATTATCTAAAAAAGTGAGCCTAGACAAACCTACTCATCACAATATGATATAATAATTAATCAGTACCAAATAATAAGTCAGCCAATATTTTAGTTTAAACAACAGCACAGATGGGAATCAACTCTATATTCCAGTATGACTTTCCTGGCCCAAAACGTGTTTCCAGCCTGGAGCTTCAGCTAAATCCTTTTTACTGGTAATCTGCAAAACATAGTAAATCTGTTTCTATGAATTTATGTACTTTAATGTTTAAATGTTAATTTGTTTTATAGAAACCAGTAATTCTGCTAAGTATCATTCCAAGCCATAGTTGAAGGCATGTGTTAGTGAGGGTGCGTAATGGCCATAAGCACATTTTCAGTTAGTTCTTGAAATATCTGGAAACAAATTCAAGTGTGTTGGCCTTTATTGGTCATCCACAAAGGACTGGGAGGATAGTTTCATTTCAGAAATTAAATTGAGCATTTTAGAACCTTATATGAGATATTTGGTCTCCTTCCTCTGTCCCTTTCTCTAGTCCTATGCATGAAGATATAATATTAAATAACTAGCATGTAAGAGCAGCTATAATCCTCCCGACTAGAGTATTTGCCCTCCTAGACAAGAGCTGCACTGTGTATCAGTTAATCACAGTTATAAATACTGAAGTCCAGCTAATGGAGCATGAAGATTTACAAGGCTCTGTCTGGGGCCTGTGACTTCTCTTATCTGGTTTGTTTTCTCTTGCCATCCTCCAGCTGCCACTAATGTGGTCCTCGCTGTCCAGCTGACACTGGGGGGTGGATGCATGGCCTTTTCCAAGGCAACTGTTAATCTTTATCTGTTAATTGCTCATTTGGGAATACATATGTGCAGGAGAGCGGGAAGTGATTCTGCTTGCAATTCTCTGTGTTTTGACAACGTGCCCCAGCTCTGTGGTCTGATGGTGTTGTACAAAGCCCCTGTAGCCCTGGTTCCAGGGGCTTTGAAATGATGTGTAATTAGTAGGGCTGCCTGGGTGAGTGGCTGGCTCTGAATGACTGTAAGGACTTCAGGTATAACAGCAAGAACTCCACAGTGCAATCCCTTTCATGGAGCAGGTGCTCAAGTCTTGCTTGTGGCAAGAAAGAGAGGGATTTGTCCAGCTGCTATCAAGAGCTCTTTGTGCAGAGGTCTGGTGCTGCTAAATCACAGAATCATTGCGACTCAATAAGGCCTCTACATCGAGGCCAACTGTTAATGCAACTCTGCCAATTCCACCACTAAACCCATGTCCCTAAGCTCCGTATCTCCATATCTTTTAAATACTTACAGGGATGGTGACTCAACCACTCCTCTGGTGGGTAAAGGTGTGGAGTAAGCAGTGCCTTTAGTTGTTGTGTCTGCAGTGACCACACTTGGCTTCTTTGCAGTTAAATGCTCTCCTTAGAGTCTCCTTGGCCATACCCAGACACATCTGAGTGACACCATGTTCTCAGTAGGACACAGGTTCCTTCTGGAGAATGAAAGAAAATTATGTTAGCTGTATGGATGAAAGTAGGCCTCACAGCTAGGGCAGAGACCTTTGTCCACCATAGTCTTCTATTTAGCATAGTATTGTGAGCATTGGGACTGCTTATACATCATGCATATGTGTGTACTTCCATGTGCATCTATGTGCACACTCACCCACTGTGCATATGTTGTGTGTATGTGCTGCCACTTACAGCTGGAGCAGCTTAAACATAAAACAACCTTAAATTATTTAAAGATGAACTAAAAAAAAAAAAAAATCACTATTACAAGGTCAGCATTCAGATATTTCTTTAATGTTATAGTAAGAGGTATGTATCATGCTGTTTTGAAGAGGAAATGTAGTGCTGGGGTTTTGGTGGGAAAAGGTGGAGATAAGCATGGGACTTTGTCTCTCTTGATCCACAGGTGGCACAATGTTAAATGGTGAAGGAGGAGCTCCAGGAACTCAGGATTTCCTTAAAAATAAAGGTTGGTAAAAACTTCAGGATGTGTTAAAGAAAAGTATTTGACAATTACTGTTAAATATGTAAGTATTTTTAAAACAGAATACAGAAATCTGCTTGTAGCAGTCACGATTAAACTGAAATTTCACATTACCATCATGTGAGGCAACTGTATTGACTAAAATTATTTGTAAGAATACTTACATTGAACAGGTAGAAAAACTGAAAGGCTTTTGTGTACCTGAGTGTATTAAAGTGATGAATTCTGTGCAGTGAGAAGCTCTTGCAAATAGGAACTTACATTAGGTAGTTTAGATGTAGTGTTACCACATTTAGAGAGAATTGGAAATTACTTAACACGTGCAGCAACTTCTTATTTGGATGCTCTAACAGAGCACTGTTTAGAAGTTCTTGAAATTTTAAGTATAGTTTGAAGGGCTTTTAACCTCTAAAGTAGTCTCTGTGCATCTTTCCTTTTCCAGAACTGACAGCTGTTCAACAAGCCATGTCTGATGTAAATCACAGTTATGAAGATTTGGGAGTTTTATTGAAGGAAAAGATTTCAGAACTAGAAAGTTTGCTTTCAAAAATGCAGAATATTCAGGAAGAATCCACCTCAGTGATGCAGTGGTTGCAAAAAATGGAGAAAACTTCATCAGACTGGGAAGCTGCTCCAACTGATAGTGAAGCTGTTAAAGCCCAAGTTGAACAACATAAGGTATTTTGTGCTTTAAAAAAATTACTTTTTCTTGCAGTTACTGGGTAAAATTTGTTTGAACAACTGCTATCTTAGCCCAGGTTATTGTTGCAGAGAGCATTTAAATGATCCTAGTAAACATGCCAGTCATGCTTGGAGCAAATCTGACAAAAGGTGTCTGTCAGTGAAGTTAAAGGTGTTAGGGTGGAGGAGTTGTGCAGGTTGGAAAATAGTAATTTTGGTGGCCAGTTTAAATAGGTGAGGCCATACTGATCATGGAGTAAACTTTTTTGATCTCCTTAGTGGTTTAGAGAGAGATGCTGGATTGCTTGTAGGATCTGAAGGGCTGTCTCTGTCCAAAAGCTGTGTCTGCAGCTGCTGCTTCCCTGACACTCCACAGACCTCCCAGTGTCTACAGCTGCAGTGGCTTATGTCTGTGCCAAGGCAATCTTTCCCTTCAGCAACCACATCATGCTTGTTAAGTTATATAGCTGCATGACAGTCTCCTCCCCCCTTTTCAATTGATAGGAGAAAACCACTGAATAAGCTCCTGTGCTGTTTCAGTACTGGAGATGTGTGCTTCTCTAGAAATGAAGGACAATACTTACACATGTAAAGCTCATCTGTAAAGGGAAATGTCTTGCCTGTGATTGTGGATAAACAAGGACAGTGTAATTCAGCTGAGGTTTTTGGTTTCTGGTGGTGGGTCACCCTTAAAAATTAACCTGAATGGCTACTAACTTTCCTCAGACTTGGAAATTCAGACTAAATGTGGATGAAAACTAGCTTCTTATTTTTTAACAGAGAATGTGCAAAGCTAACATGACCATCTTCAGTGTAGTAACAACAGATAGTTGGAAAACTGAGCAAGTGCTCAGGCAAGAGTCATCCTTCTGATGCAGTTGGACTTCTCACTAAAAGTTTTAAATCAAATACAATTTGTTCAGTGTTCATTTTAGCGTGGTTTGGTTAATTAAAATGCAGCTCCATGGGGAAGGCTTTGTTACTTAAGAATATTCATATAAGAGCCCTTTGCCAAGCACACATGGACTGTTTGCTTCTGTTTGCAAGAACAGCTTCAATTAGGAATCTCTAGGGCATCTCTTTCTCCTGCTAGGTCTATACTTTAAGCTGTGTTGCTCTTTAAACTGTAGTTCTAGGTGATCTACAAGCAGCAGTTTATGAGGTAAATGAGGCCACAGGGTGCTCCTTTCTGCTGGTGCTAGAGTGATTTTTGCTGTGAAAAATTAAACACTAAACTGTGTTTTAGTCAGTTTGCCTTCTGTACAGAACAGATTCCAAGTATATGTGAAGATAATGGGACCTAGTGAATTCTAGTTCTGTCAATTGTTCAAATGAAAGAGTAACCATTAATAATACAGTTTAAATCTGCCAGGTTATCTCCTAATTAAAAAAATAAAAATAAACAAAATACCAGCAACATACGTCGTTAGAAAGCACTTGTATATGTTGATCTTTATCTTCATGCTTGGCATCTCAGTATTATTTACTTCAAGTTTTATGTTTTTTACCATTCTTCTTTAGTCTCTATTTTATCACTTGAATTTGCAGCTTTTTGAGATGGAATTAAAGCAAAGTGCGAATAAAGTGCAGGAACTAAAGGACAAAGTGACAGAGCTGTTGGAGAAGAATCCTCATTCTTCTGAGGCACCCAAGTGGAGACAAATGTTGGATAAAATAGGTACTTCACTAAATCTGTATTGTGGCTGAGACTGATTTGGAAGTTGTTTTATTATGAGTTGGTTTTTTTGCTCCCTCCTACCCCTTAAATTCTGTGGAAACAGTTCCCTTTACAAGAGTGTAGATCAGGAGTAATTCCACTGATGTCCATGGGCTTTGAATTTATATCAGTGCAATTGAAAGAGACTGTATCTTGACTCTCTGTTTGAGAGGGCTTTATCTTTTCCAAACAGTGTGCAGCTAAAACTGAACTGCTTTAGAAAGATGTGGTGTTTTTTTTATAAAATACTACAAGTTAAAGTAATGCTAATTACATGTGAAGAACAGTTTGAATTTTTGGTAATTCTCTTCTATGTGCTTTTTCCCCCATGCTCTAGTGGCCTTTGTAACTTTGTGGGTTTAATGGCTTTTTGCCATTTTCTGAAACCGAGTCCATACATTTTGCCAAAAAGTAATTGGAAATGACCATATTTGGACAACAGATTTTGAGATATTTCAGTGCATTATTGTTGTGAGCTTTTAAAAATTCTTCTTAGGTTTGTCATATTTTAAATAATTCTTAGGTCAGACTTGTTTCATACTGATAGACATTTCTATAGCAACACCAACAGTTATGTTAAAGTTGAGAATTTTTCCAGTCTGTCCTGTTTGTAAGTGAAACTCTGAAAAGTTTAAGTAGCAGGTAAGGTCTCCAAAAGAACTTGAGTATTGAAAGGGAGTTAATACAAAATGAGCAGAGGTCAAATATAGTCAAGTGGTGAAAGGAACTGAAAAAACACAGATTAAAATCAGGGACAAGGAGAGTTGGCAAAATATCAGAGCTGATTGAGTAAGCACTGATAGTATCACAGATGGAAGGGTGAAGTTACAAAACCAAAAGACTCAATGGCTGCTGTGGAAGACACTTGCCACCAGTGGAAGAAACCATAGATTGGCCTAGATATGACCATAAATTCATATACCACTTTTGACCTACCACCTATATGCAGAAGTATTCTCATAGCCTCTCATTATTTACCTGGTTTAGATGTCCAAATGAGGCAGCTAAACACATCTGAAAGAGGTGTGTTCCTCCAGAGAGCTGTTCAGTGTAGCAGTCTAAACTGGGGTTTATGCTCACCCCTGGAAAGTATTTGTTTCTGTTTTACTGAATAAGCATGAACATTTGTCTTATCTAAATCAGGCACCCAAGTTATAACAGAGTACAGCCCTTTGGCTTTTACATCATTTGAGACCAAAGCCTAAATGTGTTGGCATTTCATTTAGTAATATTCAAATCTGATTTTATTGCATGTTGTATATTCATTGCTGTAACCATTCTGCACGAGGCTGTGCTAAACTGCAGCCCTTCAGCCAAGTGTACATGGATCTGGCTGTTCAGAGATGTGTTTGGCAAGTCACTGTCATGAGGCCTGTGGGGCTCATCAGCAAGAAGCCTGCTTTAGAGAGTTCTGTTTATGTTTCACATATAGTCTGCTGTCTGACAGCCCTTCTGCTAGAACATGCATGCAATACAATAACAATATCATTGTTAGATTCCAAATGGAAAGAGCTCAATCAAGTTACATCAGAGAGACAACAAAAACTGGAGGAGTCCTCAAATTACCTGACCCAGTTCCAGACAGCAGAAGCTCAGCTAAAGCACTGGCTTGTGGAAAAGGAGCTGATGGTCAGCGTGCTGGGACCACTGTCAATTGACCCCAATATGCTGAATACACAAAAGCAACAGGTTCAGGTGAGTAGTGCTAACATGCATGATTTTCTTCTGCTTTTTTCTATTAGCAAAGTACTATTTTGCATATAGAGTACAGCACAGTTAGTATGAGCCATTACATTTGTTTATCACCAACTATCAGCTTAAGTCATACTTGACTACAGTAATTATAAGAAAAAAATAAAAGAGAGATTGGAACATCTTAAACAAAAATCCAAACCACTGAGGAGAAACTGATCCACTGATACTTTTTTTTTGTTGTTTTGATCATACTGTGGTTTCTCTGCAGTCAAAAATTGTTCTTTTTGTATTTTTATTAATTTGAGTGTGCACAAAACATTTTATGATCAGTCTTTGTATACAGTCTATGATGTAGAAATACCTTTTTGAGATTCTATGCACTTGACTGTGCTAGTAGTGAAAATAGGAAGGCAAGAGAAATGCAATATTGGGAATAAATATGGGGCCAAGAGTGTGAAAGACAGAAGGAAAAGTAAAATGAAGAAGTGGAGTAGTTTGCTTACAGAAATACAGCAAAACACAAACAAAAGAAACAAAACTTAAATCAGACAAAGTTGAGTAAACTAGAGATTATAATCTCAAGCATTCTGTTGCTTCCAGTTATTTTAAACTGTGATCACAAACAACATTTCTATTTTGAAAAAAATATTGTTAAAGCTGACATATCAATGCTGATTAAAATGAAGTATTTAAAATATAAACTATGTTCTAATGCTATGTGTAAATTGCTTAATATTGGTTTGTAAGTGCTTCAGAAATGTAGACAGTTATCATAGGACTATCATGTATCACTTAACAGTCATTAGAGGTTAAAACTAATTGACTTAAAAAGAAAGGGTTTTGAGTGTTCTGTAAAGTAAATCCATTATATTTATCCTTACTTCTGCAAGCACTGTCTGGAACCAGCAATGCAAATGTTGAAGGTCTTGCAGTCATTTTGCATATTATCCAAATATTCTCTGTGCTATTACAACACAGTGCAATATTATGTCAGAACACACCTTCTTTGAAGTTCTATCTTAAGACAAATATCAAAACTGTCTAGGAAAGAAGACACTGCTTGAAACTAAACGGCGATTATTTTACTTGGTGCAGTTACCTAATTACTGTAGTATTAACAGAATTCATTATTTACTTGTACTGCTGATAGGATTTCCACTAGATGATGTGTAAATTAACCTTATTTTTTCTGGTTCTTTGATGTATGTGCTTGGAAATGACATAGTTTATGTGGGAAAGATGCAATTATTTCACTGGCTTTTAAACTCAGAAATTGATCACTCTTAGCTTAGCTACAATATTTATTGTGATATTTATTACAATATTATTGAGCTTAGCTACAATAAATTCTACATTATTCTTGTCAGAAGCACTTGGCTTATTTTTTTTTCTTGAAGTAAACACTTTTCAAAAACTTTCTTTCCAGATTCTGCTCAAAGAGTTTGACACCAGAAAGCCACAATATGAGCAGTTAACTATGGCTGGTGAAGGAATTCTGAAGAGACCTGGTGAACATCCACCCTCTCATGAAACTGTAAAAGAGCAACTGGCAGCTGTGGCACAAAAATGGGACAGTCTAACTGGCCAACTGAGGAACAGATGTGACCGAATTGATCAAGCCATTCTGAAAAGCACAGAATATCAAAGTCTACTCAGAAGTCTGTCTGACAAGCTAAGTGCCTTGGATAGCAAACTAAGCAGCAGCCTGGCTGTGAGTACACAACCTGATGCTGTGAAACAGCAACTGGAAATTGCTAGAGAACTGAAAGAGGAGATAGAACAGGAAATGAAGAATATAAATGCAGCTCAAGCTCTTTGTGAAGAGCTTTCAGCACTGGTTGGAGAAGAGTATTTGAAAGCAGAACTTACAAGACAGTTAGATGGCATCGTAAAATCATTTAAGGATATTGAGCAAAAATCAGGTTAGTATTCACTTAAAGAAAATTAGTAACTAAGGTATTAAGTAAATCATCATAGTCTCATTTTTCTTTATAGAGATGTTGAGTGAGCTGAGCCTAAGGCCAGCTCTCTATCTAGTCCAACACCCAGGCAGTTGTACATTAGAATTTAGGAGAGTCCCCATACCTTGAAAAGGTAAAAGCCAACACTTGGGATGTCTAGCCTGAGAGAGAATTTGAAGGACAGATTCTTTAATAGTCTGTGTGTTTGCACCTCATAATATCACAAAAGACAACTGGGTGCTTTTTATCTCCAAAGTCTGCCTGGGTGGGATTCATGTAGACACAGATTGGCTAAGCTCCTCATTAGATTCATGTCCAAATGGCTCCACTGCTCTGCTGTACTACACAGGTACAAGTCTGCCCCTTGGTTGACTTGGTTGTCTTCCAGTCAAACACCATATATTAAGGCCCAGCTTTCCTGACATTAATGATAATTCATAATAGAATCCATAATTATTGTTTCTTTACTGAATACTGGTGGGCTCTGATAATGAACCTCTGTGCTATCTTCTTTTCTGTAGAAAACCATGTTCAGCAGCTTCAGTTGGCATATGCCACTTCTCATCAGTTCCAGCAAATGTCTAAGGACTTTCAGGCCTGGCTAGGCAAAAAGAAAGAAGAGCTGAACCAGGCTTGTCCTGTATCAGCCAAACTTGATACCTTGCAATCACTAATTGAAGAACAGAAAGATTTTAAGAAGACCATGACCGATAAGATTAGTTCATATGAAGTAATTGTTGCAGAAGGAGAAAGTATCTTACAGAAGACTCAAGGAGATGACAAAGCAGCATTACAGTCCCAAATTGCCACTCTCAGAAATGACTGGGATGAAATGAATAAGCAGGTAAAGGAGAGGGAAGATAAATTAACAGATTGTCTGGAGAAAGCCCTCAGATACAAGCAGCATGTGGAGAACTTGCAGCCATGGCTAGAGAAGTGCCAAGGAAACCTCTGTGAATTAAAAGTTGGCATAAACCCTGTTGAAATAGAGAATTCTATTGTTCAGGTGAGAGCCTGGCAGAAGGACTTGGATAAACACCATGGGATGGTGGAGCTATTAAATAATACTGCTGAAAGTTTACTCAGTGCAAGTGAAACAGATAAAGAAATTGTTCAAGAAGAAACTAAGGTGCTGAATCAGAAAGTGAATGTGGTCACAGAACAACTACACAAGAAGAAAGAGTGCTTGGAAAATATGGCACAAAGGCTGAAAGAGTTTCAAGAGTCATCCAGAGAAACTGAAAAACAGCTCAAAAGTGCCAAAGAGCATCTGGAAACCCACGACTCACTCGGACCTCAGTCATTCAGCAACAAACACCTGACAGTGATGCAGGCCCAGCAGAAAGCCTTGCAGGTTTTAAAGCCTCGTGTTGATTTAGCAAAAAAGCTTGCCCAAGAGATAGTGGTAGAAGCCTCTGATTCAGCTGGTGTTTCTGACCTTTTGCTCCAAGCTGAATCTTTGGAGCAAGAATACATTGCAGTGAACCAACAGGTTGAAGATAGGTGCTCATTCTTAGAGACAAAACTTCAGGGAATAGGCCATTTCCAAAACAGCATCCGAGAGATGTTCTCTCAGTTTGCAGAGTTTGATGATGAACTTGACAGCATGGCTCCAGTGGGGAGGGATCTCGAGGTACTGCAGTCACAAAGAGAGGACATAAAACATTTCCTAAAAAAACTGGAGGAACTGATTATGAATAATGAAAATGCTAATAAAAGCTGCAAAATTATGCTAACCACAGAAGCTGAAGCTTCTCCTGATCTAGTTGGCATAAAAAGAGACTTGGATGCTTTAAATAAGCAGTGCAACAAGTTACTGGACAGAGCAAAAGCCAGGGAAGATCAGGTGGAGGGTACTATAAGCCGTGTTGAGGAGTTTTACAGTAAATTAGAAGATTTTTCCACTCTGCTTGGGAGAGCTGAAGAACATGAAGAGTCACAAGGTCCTGTTGGAATGGAAACGGAGACTATTAATCAGCAGCTGAATACATTCAAGGTAGGAAAAGTTCTTTCTTATACTAATACTATAAGGTAATTTATAAATGTAAGGTATTTTATAATTGTTTTTAACCTTATAAATATAAGGTATTTTACCAGAAGATCATTTTATTAAATATCATAGTGAAAGGGATTGGTTAAGTGCAGGCCTTGGAGGAATCTTGTTTCACAGCAGTCAGTTCTACCTGTTGTGCTTTTTATCTGTTTTGAATGGGATACTGTAGAATTATAGAATGTTAGAGTTTGGAAGGGACCTCTGGAGATTGAGTCCAACCCCCTTGCAGGAGCAGGATCACCTAGATCCTGTCACACAGGAACACATTCAGTGGGTTTTGAACGTCTTCAGAGAAGGAGACTCCACAACCTCCAGAGAAGCTTTCCTTTACTATGGCTTGGCAAACACTGGTAAATTTGTGTCCCAGCTCACAGTTCCTGCAGCCCAGTTCCCTTTTCCCCTCCCTTCTTGCTTCCTTATGCAATCCATTTACCTTTTCTGTTTTTGAGAGCTGCATATTGTCTTTATTCTGTTGTCTGTGTATTTCACAACCTTTCTTCTTCACTGTGGTGTGAGCTGGTGAGAGTTCACATAGCAGCCTATATTCACCTTGCTCATCTGAGTAGTTCAGGTTTTCCACACAGGTACAGACTTCAGCATATGAAATTTTAAGACCTTACCTTTTGCTGTTTTGTGTTCTGATACACTGGCCACTTTTACCTCACTAAATCCCATCCTTACCTAGAAACATCACAACAAGAAGAAGTCAGGAAAAAATAAGTCCCCTTTTCTATTGGGAGTTTACTGTAGCATCCTTGTCCAAAATGCACTTTGGAGCTTCTGTACATGGCTTTTTTGGTAAGCCAGTTAACAGCCCTTGTCCAGCTCAGAAAAATGTATTGCAGTGCTAGTGGGTGTTAATTGTGCTTTGGTGCTGAAATGAAGTACAGATACTTGCTTGTTTTAAGTTACAATAAATTAATATCCAGAAAGATTTATAAATCTTACAGATGTAAGCAGTTGTTAGAAAAAGATCATAAATCTCCAGTGGCTGTATAGTAGCTCTGGATATTCTGTGCTGCATTGGTTTCATTTCAGTCTAATATTGATTCAAATGTTTGTATGACTTGTACATTAGGTCACACTTAATCATAAACACAAAAGTTCCTAACAGAATTTGGTAAACCATGATGTTAAAAAGATGACCTTGGAACAAAGTCATTACATGCTTGGCCCAACAGAGGGTGCATTTTGCTTGTTTAAACTAAGCTGTATTAGAAAGGAAAACTAAAACTGAAAACCTGAATCTGGGAATTTCGGGTTGTAGTTATTGTAAGCTTTTATGATCTTTCAGAATGCATAAATAGAGACAAAAATCTTGAACAAATAGTTACATTATGAGGACATTCCATTAGACTTGGAGGATTAAAGTTGTATGCCAGTCTGTCCTAACAAGTCTGTATCTCAATTTAAAAGAGAAACAAATGGCTTTTCTTTGTATATGGCTAGTAAAACACTCTGGATGTCAGAAAATAGCAAAAGCTCCTGCTGTGACTTCTCTTGCTTGTACTGACTGTACAGGATTTCAGTTATAGACAATTTGTGGTTTCTGATTTTACCACTTTCTTGCCTTTTCAGATATGAAGTGCAGCTTCAGGTTTAGTTACTA